>VWZL01000919.1:263038-543095 GCA_013396915.1 Stercorarius parasiticus | reverse complement strand
GGTTTTCCTGCAGCGTGTCTCTCCCTTCCAAAGTGTCCACTTCCCCATTCAGTTTGGTATCATCAGCAAACTTCATCAGGGTACACTTGGTCCCATTATCCAGATCTCTTATGAAGATATTAAACAGTGTTTGGCCGCATATCGTGGGGCTCCCATGGGAAACCCTACTCGTGACAGGTTGCCAGTTTGAAAAAGAGCTCTTTACCACCACCCTCTAGGTGCAGCCAGTCAGCCAGTTCCCCACCCACTGCACAGACCACTTCTCTAGACCATAACACATCAGCTTCTCTAGCAGAAGGCTGTGGGAAACCATCACGAAAGCCTTAGAAAAATTCAGGTAAACAACGTCCACTGCTCGCTCCACATCAACAAGGGAGGTTGTAGAAGGCCATCAGGTTTGTCAAGCATGATTCGCTCTTGGTGAGTCAGTGCTGGCTTTTCCCATTCCCATGCTTCCTTTGACTTGTGATAACCCTCAGGAGGATTTGTTCCGTAACATGCCCAGGGACTGAAGTAAGACTATAATAAGGACCTATAATTTTCTGGATCCTCCTTTAAGCCCTTCCTGTAGATGGAAGTGACATTAGCCTTCTTCCAGTCCTCTGGACGTCCCCTGATCTCCACTACTTCTCAAAGATTATGAAGAGTAGATTCTCAATGACATCAGCCAGCTCGCTTAACATCCTATGAGGAAGCAGTGCTCTACACATTCCAGGAACTTGATGGACGACATGTAAGCTGCTCTATTATTCTTCCACCAAATGTCTGAGTAGTTGAAGTCACCCATCAGAACCAGGTTCTGTTGATCCGAAACTTGCTTAAGTGACTCAAATATTGCTTTGTTGGCCTTACCATCTTGGTTTAGAGGTCGGAAGCAGAGGCATACTGTTAAGATCCCCCTCGGAGACAACCCCTCTGATCTTGACCCAGAGGTATTCAATAGGACTTCCACAATCACCATAGTTAACTTCTATGCATTCAGTGTTCTCCTTAACGTAAGGGTGTGACGACGACTCCTCTTCTTCCCTGCCTGCCTGCACGAAACAGTCTATAGCCTTCCATCATGATCCTCCAGTCATGTGAGTTATTCCACCAAGTTTCAGTTATTCCTATGGTATCAGAACTTTCTGACTGGGCACAGAGCTCCGGTTCTTCCTGTTTGTTCCCCAGGCTGTGTGCATTAGTATAGATACACTAGAGGTGGTTGGTCTAGTAATATGTAATAGAGTAAGAACAAGGATATGCCAAGAATAATCAAACATATGAAGAGTTTCTCATTACTAGATAGGTGTATGTGGCAGTTCGCAAGGCATGGCAGAACAGAAATGTCAGCTTAAGAGGCAGAGAGAAATGCGGTTTTTATTACATCTTTTCCTCATTACTTAATTTACCATTATTCTACATATTGAACCCCAAGGGGGCTTTTCTCTTCTGGTACACTTACTTGACCGGACAAAGTTCCACTGTGTGTGAACACGCTGTTATTACATACCATCCGAGTTCAGTACTTTCCATTCAGGATAAGGTATCTTACTGGACAACTTCAGCTATTAAAATACTTCATAGGTAAGGGGTTTTCCTACAAAGGAAATAAATAACTTTGGGGAAACCTGAACTAAAGTAACAATATTTTTTAGCCTATTGCTATTATTAAAAAGCTTATTGCTTATTATTAATGGAAGGAAAAATATTTTCCTCCAAATTGGTGCCCTTTCTTCCTAAAGAGGCCTCTGATTTCTCAAGAGACATATTTTCCTTCTGGAGTGACTGCTGTCAGAGACCCACCACCAAAAGGCATGTGGCTTGTTATAGTGATTAATGACAGGACTAGTCCATAGTAGAACATACTTAATTTATTGAATACAGTTCTAGCCTGGAATGTTTTCCTTCTGAGGACCAAAACATCCATTCTTAAAAATACACTGGTATAAGTCAGTGTGTGTGGCTCTCTGCTCTGCTGCTGCTACCCTGTGGTGGACGATTTAATGAGAAGTCCCTCACTGGTGGTAGCGACCACTGCAACTTCCTCCACGTTCAAACAGGAAGCAATTCCAGTACAGTCATTACTTTAAACCCAAATCTTAAATCTCTAGAAGACATGTCTTTAAGTGTGACTATGAACTCTTACAGTATGAAGGGCAAACACCAACAACTTGGGGGCAAAGCTGCTACACAAATACCATGAAGCCACATATAAATTTGTACGCAGCATGCCAGTACATGTCTCATTCTAGGTTCACAGCAGAAGAATGGGCAGATACTCAGTATGAATTCCTGCCACCCTCTAACACTCAGGTGGAAGAAATAACATAAGAACATAAGGAAACATAAGAACACAAGTAACATAAGAACATATAAAGAATGTAAGGAAAAAAAATAAGAAATAACATAAGAACATAAGGAAAAACTTCTTTACTTTGACGGTGACAGCACTGGAACAGGCTGCCAGAGATGTTGTGGAGTCTCCTTCTGTGGAGATATTCAAAACCCGCTTGGAAGCGTTCCTATACAACCTGCTTTAGGTGAACCTGCTTTGGCAGAGGGGCTGGACTAGATGACCTCTGAAGGTCCCTTCCAACCCCTACCACTCTGTGATTCTGTGAAATAATGTATAAGCCTAGTGCACGTGAAGGCACTGCCCATTACCAGTGGCCAGAGTGGAAACCATATGGGTAGTAGCTGCTAGAGACATTTTCCAGTTGTGGAGGTGCTGGTATCTATTTTCACAGCCACGTGACCACCTTCTGACAGAGAATCTGGAAGTCTGTTGCTTATATGTCCTTGACATGTTTAATCAGGGTGAAACGACACATTGTTGGTTTCAGTATCTTTGTATCTCCTACAAGTTAAAAAGTCATGGAGAATGAAGTGGTATTTGTTTTTTTAATTTGGGTTACAACTGAGACAAACTGAAGAAACGCAGGCAGAATTTATTAATGCTGTATCACTCTAACTGCAATGGAGATCTTCTTGTAAAACCTTATTTTAAGTGCTTTTTCCATAACAGTAACTAAAGTAGTGCATAAAAATATAATGACTATGCAGCAGTGGTGCAGTTCAGGGAATAAACTACAATATATGCATTGCCTTAGTTAATGTATACTCTTCTGACTATTTCTCTGGCAGCACTTAGTAATTCAAAGTGATTAAATTAAATTGTTTTTATATCTTTGTAATAAAGAGAGAGTGTACAGCCGAGTTCTCTCAGTATAGGTTGGGATTTTATTACTTAGCTTGATTCTTGCTTATAATTGGCCTTTTTGGTTCTCAATGAGCTGTGAATAAAATCTGAGATGTTTCAGATTATGTTAAGGAGGATGCACTTACGAGTGAAATGCATTCAGTTTTATGAGAGAATGATGAAGATTATGATTTCACTGTATTTGAAGTGCAAAATAAAAAGCCTTACATGGATAATCAGGATTCCTCTGTGTTCTATGTTAATGACTATTGGCAGCTTCTAGCCTTATTATTACAATTCATCAGACTATACTTTTTCTCTCTTTTTTTTTTTTTTTTTTAAGATAGAGCTCTGGGACATTAACTAAGCTTCTCATGCAGATGACTGGATGTAAAGCATCAACATCTGAGCTCAAGAGTTTTATTTCATCATGTGGACATGTGGGAATGAGCAGGGAGTATAAGAGATAGAGGGAGAATTTTTTTTTGTCTCATTATGCTTTTCATATACATGGTTATTGCTGTACTCAGTATATTTTAATATGCAATTTACAATACAGAATTTTGGTCTTTTTATATGTTTGTGATGCAATTTCTTTCTTCTAGAAAGCTTCATATCAAAAGTATGGTTTGTCTTTTCAGCTATTTAACAACATTCTCTTGTGCTATACATTACGTATTCTTGTTATATGTGGTGGCTTCATCAAGCTGGGTTCTGTAAAAATAGAATAAAATTCTAAACCTCTGACCAGTAGACTTCACAGTATGAAAGGTAAGATGGTTAAGGTAAATGAAGTAACAGACTAGCATGGGAGATCCAGGCAACAATAGGATTTTTAACATAGTCTAGCTGTATGTGTAATTTATAACAGCATTTACTTGTGCGGGTAGGCTTTCCTTGGCCAATTACAACAGGATTATTTACATGAGCATGAGTTCTTTATATAAATAAGGCTTATATGATTGGACTCATACTCTGTGTAAATTATGCAAAAATGTTTTAAGGCATGTGTATAGGATCCATAAAATTACCTTTCACCTCTGGAGACTTTTACTGAGAACTGGATGATATCACTATATGTAGTAAAGTTGCATGTTGTTTAGACTTGCTTTATCTTTACTGGTCATTTATCCGTATCTGAAAAGCACCACGTAACATATAAATTGGCACAATTGTCTCTGTGCACACATGGGAGGCCTTAATAACAGCTGGTGTTGCCTTGGCAAACTTGTGTGGAAAAGCTTCTGTGAGCACTAAAGTTCACTGAGTTTGAAAATGTATATGTTTATATCCCCCAAATTGCCTTTTAAGAAAGACTATTCAGACAGTGCAAGTCAAAAGTGGACTCATATAACACGGGTAATGAAGTGTACCCTTCTCTCTTTCACTGACGCAAATTGGAAAAGGCTTGGTTTAATATAGGCTCTTTCTCTCCACCTGGAAATTTTATTCCAAAAAGAAGCAATCTAGGTCAGCCTCCTACTGGTGTACCAATTAACAGGATATGTCCATTATATTTATTATCCCCCTGCAAGGTGTCAGACTTCAACTTAAGAACTAGCAAAAACAGTATGACCTCAATTTACAGAAAATTGTGGAGTGTGAATGTTCTTTATTTTTTCCAGTAACTTGCTCCTCACTTTCCTGCACAATATATTTAAGTATTGCTGAATTTAAAATGTCCAGATTTTGCCATTCCCAGTATGTTTTGATGGCCCCATTTTGCATTTTCAGTGACTCTCACGGTAGATTAATGTTCTAATAAGTACTGGGGGTCTTTGTAGTTAGGAAGCTGTCATATTGAACATTCCAATAGAAATCTGATTTGCCAGTGTTTCCTTCTTTTCTTTTGCCCTTACTCTAAATGATAGAAATCACAGCACTGAATGATGCCCTTCTTTCTCATATCTGTTTATAAAGAAATAGCACCCCCTTGATCACTATGATACACAAAGTAGTAAATGGAAATGCCTTCACAAAGTACGCTTCAAGGGTATGATTTGAAAGAAAAAAGAATCATCAGTGATCTTGATGTTAATGGGGGTAATATGAATGTCTGAGATGGAAAATAAACTACACAGAGTTGAAAACACACCAGAAGAGCTGAAAGTTTCCATAATACCAATGCGAACTCCAGTGTCATTTTTTCCTAAAGCATAGCGAGAAGGAGGGGGAAACAATCTTAAACATACATATTATTTGAGAAACATACTAGTGCCCATGAAAGCTGTCATTATTCTGTCCTCAACACATAGTTTCCCAGAAGGCCACATTAATGTGAAAGAAAGATGAATACAGCATAATCGGTGCCCTGGATTAGGTCTTTAACCTCCGTTCATTTCTCTTATGAGCAGGATGACATACTACCTTGTCTGAAAGGGCTGATGGAATGATAAATTCATAAATCTCTGGGAATTGCCTATATTCAACGCTTGTGGGTTCAAACAAATACTTTCTTATAAACATCAGAGAAAATACTAGGCAGTAAAAAAATGGTTAAAAAAACCCAACAACATTTCAAAACAATTCTAGACTATATTTAGAGTAACTCAGTTTCATAATTTTGTGAAGAATATACCTCATATTTTACCAGAAGAAAATAGCAATATATTTCTCTTAATAATCATTCTAGTAACGGTTTGATTGTTCTGGGAGGGAGACCAGAACTTGTTAAACAAAGAAGAAGAATAGTCTGGGCATGCACCAAAAAAAAAAAACACCCCAAAAAACCCCTGTCACCTTCTTATCACAGACCTATACATAGGCGCTGAAAACTTGGTATGTTGCACAGTTCTGTAGGACTTCCACCCAAATGAGTTTTTTACATTCTGTTCATGTAACTAAGAGTAGCAGGCTAACACTGCTACTGCTGTGTAATGAAGACCTTGCCTATACTGTTCATTCTAATTCTGAGGGTGACCAGGGGCTAGTATAAACAGGGAAAAAAAAAAAAAAGAAAAAAAAAGAAAATACATAAATACTGAAACATGGAAATTTGACAATGCTAATACTAAAACACCAAAAGGGGTGAGTCATCCACACTGTGATGCAACTTTCACAAGGTAAAAATCACTCCAGTGTTACCATTTTGAAAAATTCAGCCCCGTTCAGCTTTACTGTAATAACCAGTAGAGCATCAGCTAGTATCACACTGTCAGGCCTTCCATTTCTTCAGCTTCACTGTCAGCAGAAGCTCCCTTTACCTCTACAATATGAACCTTACATATGTTCAAACATGTATGGGAAATACCAGTACACCCGTGACCTGTGGTAGCAGCAGGCAGCCCCTACTTTACCTCCCTTGCCTTCACGCCATTTTTAAGCTACATCATTTACATGATTTTTAAGCAAAGAGTTAATTCACTAAGTAAACAACAGCTCAGGATTTAGCTAGGTTTCTCTGGTGAGCTGGAAGAGCCTGGGAGGAACTGTGGGAGGCACAAGCTGTATTTCTTCCGAGGTCCCAGAAAGTCGTGGCAGTTTCTACACCATTCAAAGAGCTACTAAGCTTCCACCTCTCTTCCAGTAACCAAACAGAAATTGAAATTCCTTTCTTTTTGCCTCCTCGGAGCCCTTTTCAAGCTGTTAATACAGCTATTTAAACAGAAGGTATGATTTGGTACATGTGCAGAAGTGTGGGTCCAAACACTGTGTGCAGACTCTGGCCCCCATAGCTTATTCTTTTTACAGTTAGAAGTTGATTTCTAATTTGTCCCTGTTTTTCCCCAATCACTTGAAGAGTTTGCCTGCAGTTTGTTTGAAAAACACATTAATTGTGAGGGCTGTTTTCAGCAATGCATGTCGTTTAGAATTTCCCAGGCTGATGGGTCATCACTGCAAGACGTCATGCCTAGTTACTTCTGTCTGATACTATTACGTGACTTGGCTGATGATATCGCATCAGCCCAACAAAATTGAAAAACAAATGGGTTACTGAGCACTGCAGTCAACTGTTTGGAACAAACAAATCTCTGTTCAACCTCTACCTGTTCAGAGGAACTAAACACCAGCTAGGGTGTTGTAAATAGTGGGCAGGTTTTTTTCTAGGAGCTGTGAGTAGCAGGAACTGTCATGTATGACAAGCTTACATTAACTCTAGGTAGAAAAGTTGTAAGGGGGAGATTTATTTAGGCAAAGCAAAACTCACTGAAAATACTTACATGCTGTTTGATGCATAATATTCACCTGTCACTTAGCAAGCTGTGAAGTGTACCATTAGAGGAATCTGTTGTTAAGATTTTATTATTTTGCTTTAGTGCTGCATATAGGGCTAGCTGAAAATTATGTGTTGAAACTACTTTTAAAAAGATTTTTGCTAAATTAAATTTTCCTACAAAAGTATCTGCTTTCATTCAACAACAAAAAAAGAAAAAAAAATGAAATAGTGAAAAGCTGAAAACAGAAAAGATTTGGGTTTCAGCCAGAAAGTAAAAGCGTTTTGGACAAAACTTTCCCATACCTTCCCGTACCTTTTATTAGGACACGCCCCACAGTGGAATACTTTCTATGAGATGGAAAAGCAACACCAAATTAATCTAACAACAAGCTCTCGCTAAGTGTCACCTACCATCATCTAGAGAACATAACCCAGAAACAAAAGTCAAATATGGGCCAAGTCATATCCTCGATTCTCAGACTAGGCAGCTAAATGCACTGAGATCTGCAAGAACTGGGAAATAGTTCCACAAGAACTGGCAATCTTACTACAAAATATGTAGCAGTAATAATAGCTCTGTAATTACCTGTCAAGCCAGGGATAGCACTTCCAAAATCAGGGTGCAGCAATCCAAAAGAAGTATGATTCTTGAATGATTAGGGCAAAGTATGAAGTAGGACAAAGATTTCCAGTTGAAAACTACTATAGTTTCTCATGAGCCTTTATCACCCATAAAGGCTACAGAAAAGCAAGAATTTGCCCCTTGGGCTATGTATCAGGAATATGTTCATGATTCAATGGCGAATACTTTCTATATGACTGAATTAGTCTTTTCTCTTTAATCTTGAATAATAAAAGAGAATAGGGCACTGAGTGAATAAATTCACTGACTGACACATAAATTATGTTAGTTCCCTGAAAAACTCATTCCTTCTTTTCTAGTGGTGATAAACTACTAATTAGTAATACATATCAAGAGACTATGTTTATGGTGGTAACTGGTAGATAGAATGAACTGACATTGAATCACAAGGTAAGACTGCATACAAAGTAAGTTTTACCAGTAGACTCTGAAACAGTAGAGTGAAAAGTCAAAATTCAAATATGTGTTACTTTACTGTAGGAGATACATATAGGTAACTAAAGAAGCAAGAGAGCAAAACATCTGGGACAAAGAAGAAAGAATTAAAAAATCCTTGATATCTTTTGTAATTTAATTATTTTTATGTCTTCCAGAATGGTTCTAGCTACCTTACATAAAATACAGGAAAATAAACTGAACACTGAAAAGATGATTGCAGGCTGCATTTATTAATTGGGTACAACCTGGAGAAAACTTTTCGAAAACCTTTTTTTCAACCCAAAGGGTTGAAAACCCACAGGGTTGAAAAAAACAGAGTACCTCTGAGATCCTTTTAAGGTCAGCAAGAGAGATAAATACACGAACAGCACTCCTCTTGCAATAATGGCAAAGCTCAGTCTCCCCAAACCTGACAATTTCAGCTTAAGAAAGAAAAGAAAGATGCAGAGAACCAGAATCACAGTGAAATATGTAGCACATTTCTCACTTAATGTTAACAAAGCAGATGTATTGAAACTCCCTTGTAGGCTTTTTCTTCTAATAGATCTATCTTTTGACTGACAGTATACTCACTCAATGTACATGAACTTTTGATTAGCATTGAGTACATCATATATTTATTTTTTCTTTCCACGCAATATAGCTGGCAAAAGAAAACTGTGTCTGGATTTTGTTCAAGAGCAAAGCACCTTTCCCAGTGATACAGAGATTTATAGTAATTGAAAGGCATGACAGATGCAGTGAAAATAATGTCTAACATAGGACGGGTATGCATATACTCATGGTGCACATCACAGTGAAAGACACTAAGAACCAGGTTTTTGTTTTCAGCATTATGTATGTAAAAGACATGTTCAGTTAGAGTCAAATATTGGCTAAAGGAGGATTCTTGAATAGCGCTAATTGATTTTTTTTTAAATGAAAAATCTGTTTTCTAATGAAAAAAGAAAATGCATGCCTGCAAAAGAGAAAGGGAGAGAAACAAAAGTGCTTTCTATCAAGAAATTCAGCTTATGTTTCATTTCATTAAAAAACAACTTCTGAAATAAAAATATTTCATCCAAAAACTGTCTCCAAATTGGTCTGTACTACCTGGAGGGCAGTCTCAGAGTCACTTTTTGTCAGAGGGTCTGCTGTCCAGTGGAAATGCCTTTCTCAGTAGGTACTGCTGTCCCTGCATGCCCCTGCAGCCAGCCTACTCAGACCATAATGGTAAAGAGCATGAAAGAACTACACTACAGCTCCCACTGAGGTTCCACTGCTGAAATATTTGAGATACGGCCAAACACTTCTAGGTTTGTCCAAAAAGTTTCAGCTTTAAATTTTTGCATTTCATTGGGTTTTTTTTCCCCTAGGAAGAAAAAAAAACCCAAACTCATTTTCTGATAATTGTTTTTCTATTCTCATTAAGCCAATGATGAGGCTTCATATATCAAGGGATTTGGAGATGTGCTCGGTACCTTAGCATTTCCTATAGGTTTGCATACATTCTCAGAGGCTTCTGATGGCAAGGAAGGAGGCTTTACAAGGGGCTACAAATCTGTGACTAATGATAATTTGGAGACAGCTGCTTGGGCAAGTGTGTTAAATTCACTTCACAGTGTCTACATAAACCCATCGAAAATTTTAACAGCTATAAATTTACTAATAATGTTTCAGAAACTCTAGAGAAAAAAATTAATTTCTGTAAAAAGCAAGGTCTATAAGTAAAAGTTAGTAAGTATGATTTTTTGGTATACAGAAAGCAGTTAGACAGTGAAGAATAACTGAGGCTGTTGATTAGAGTAACTAATAGCTAGCTTTGCATTGTTTGCTTCCTCATATTGCCAGGGAACAAAAGTTGTTAAAATAGAAAAAAAGAGAATGGTAACATTAACTGGAGATAAGTCTTTTTTTTTTTCTTTTTTTTTGTTTTTATATTTTGGATTGGAAAATAAACCATGAAATTCCAGGATAAAAATTAAAAGTAGTTTATTTGGTACCTTATGAAAATGTTGAAAGGAAAATGAACACAGCACTAAATGTTATAATGTTATTTTTCATAAAAAATACATAAGTAGCAGATGGTAGAAGAGATGGGCCTCAAAAAAGGTCATGATCAGTTAATAAATACATTGCTTTCAGACCAGTGGTGCTGAAGGGCACTGAAGTCTATGTCAACATTAGAGTACATGGAGTCATTAGATTGTAATGACTATTCAGCAGTGTGAAAGCCTGGGGCATTGCCTAGGACAAAATGCTGTCATAATGTGGCACCTGGAAACTGGTGCTCTTCACATCAGCTGAAAAATAAAATTTTTCCCTTCAGAAGTTACCAAGTCAGAAAACATCATGGTAGTACTGCGGTAATCTGCATGGAAGGTTTATAGTAGCAAGAAACTGATAGAAGATGAGCAGAAAACTGACACATTAGGCATCCAAGCTTAAAAATGCAAGGCTTTGCTTCCAAAACATTTTATGTGTTTTAGTTTCCTAAATATTCTAGTTGGTTTCAAAATGCAGAAATCCTTCTATAACTGATGCCAAGTTTTCATACTTAGCATGTATTGGCCTTCTGTCCTCTGAACATTACTGTATTCCTATTCAGGCTTAATCCTTGCTCAACTACTACTTTAACATTTTTTCCACACCATTGTCCTGTCAGTATTCCTTAAGATCCCATTTACTGAGTTTTAATCTTAGATCAGAGTCTAAGGTAAATTGAGGTAAGTATTCTGTTTAAGAGTAGTGGGGGGATGGAGGGTTTTAATATTAAGGCACTCTTAGCTGCAGGTTAGATTTGAAATCTTAGCACCATTAAAGAAGTTAAATAAGCACAACTATATTCCTCCCAGCTTCGTTGACCATTTTCTTTGTATGCATATACAAATGCATCTTCAATGGAGGTGTGATACAAGCCCGTGTTGCAGCAATGAGACTGAGAAACTCTACTTCCCTTTGAGATAACTACAAAAGAGCTCTAAGAATTGAGATAAAGTGGGTTTTTTTATGCTCCATACAAGAAAAACACCACCTGCAGAGCCCCCACAGTACAGAGAACATTTTAGTTTAAATTTTTTTCTTGTCTTACTATAGAAGGCAATGGCATAGTGTATGTGCGTTGTAGTTTAACATATAACCTACCATTTCACATTTACCTTTCATTTGGCAATGACATATAATTGCATTATTTTAACATATTTTAGGTGTTAATTACTAGTCAGTAAAAGAGATTCCACGCTCTGTCTAGGCGATACAAAATAAGACCACTGCAATAACTCATAGTGGATTTATATTTATTTGGGGGTGTTAGTGGAAAAATGCCTAACAAAAAAAGACCCTAGCTCATACAAGCGTAAGTGAATATAATGTGACCTAATAAATAGACTACAGGACAGGTATTCTACTCTTGGCTCTGCATCTGACCTGATGAGGGACCTTCTGTGTCTCTCAGATTATCCAGCTGGTAAATGGAGTAATGATGCTGAATCCTTTGTAAAAGATGTGAACAGCTGTTGATGAAGATATATATAAACTTAAGGTATTTTTACTATTACCTGAACATGTACTTTTTATTTCATATCCCTCGCATCCATGTCATTGTAACTCCAGAACAAATACTGTAATTTTATGTATGGAAGCCTTGTTATGAGTATATGGATGCTGAAGGCCTTATGGTACTCCTTCACAGACCCACTCTCTTTCTTCTCCTGTCCTATACCATACATAAGCAGCAAGGAATCAGGTAGTAGATTGACTTTATGGCATAAAATATATAAGCACAGACTTTTTGTTGAACTCGTCTTATCTAACATACCCTCGCAAGCCAAAATTATGTTACTCAAGATTACAGCAAGCCATTACACTGCATACATCTAAGGAGGAAGACACAGCAGCATTGTTCCCTGAAAAAAAAAAAAAAAAAGGAAAATGTAGAACTAAGGGTACAATTCCTTTCCAGTTGTTCTTGGTGAAAAGCAATAATAAATACAAGATAATGCTTCTTCCAAAGTATAACGCTTCCTCAAATGTTTCTATCCAACCATCTACTCTAGGTCTCAACATGATGGACAAAATCTAGGCAACTTATTCACAGTGCAATCAGTTACCTGACAACTTCCTTTGCTCTTCTCTTTCACTCTTCACAACCTTTATTTGCCTGAGTATGTGCAGAGTGGTTCTTATTCCAATTTATGCCTGAGTAAGAGCTGAAGATAATGCATAATCCAATGTGACGGTAGAACTTCTCTTCCTCTTAATTTACTTCTTAATTTAATTGCATCAGAGATTATACAGTATAGTCTTTCATACTTTTATTTCTATAAAGCATTTACCATACTTTTGGATACTATTAAGTAAGGTAACACAGTAAAAACCCAAACTGAAACTGTCTAGGGACTTTTTCCTAGACACTTAATGAGGAAAATCTCCACAGAAATCCCGCCCTAACAACCATCTCTGGAAAAAGGATCCAGCTCAAAGTCAGTAAGAATTAGTATTATGTAACAGTGCCATTGCTGTGATTCCTTGTTAGAATAAAATGTACGAAAATCACTAGTACAGTTCACATCATGATGAATTGTTGAAGTAATTTTCTCGAGGACTGAGGACAGCATTTCCACTACTTTAAACAGAGCAACTGACACTGATATGTGCTCTATCTGCTGGAACTTGCCACTTGCACTAAGTAAATAAGTTGAAGGCAAAATAATTGTGTCCCGATCAACTTTTATGTTTAAAGAACTGTAAAAGAAATCACAAAGGTATATAAAGCAAATGCAAGGTGTTGCCTATGAGAATACTGGTCTAATCGTCTTAAATTGCCACTATATTCATACTGTACAGTAGCTGTAGAAATAGTAGATATCACTCTATGTTTTTCATCTTTGTCTTTACCACTATCTGGCATGGTTTGGTTTTATTAATTATGAAGTAAGGTGCAGTTTATTTTAAGATTAGCAATCGGTTCACACTTTGCTACTTCAGCTACTTTTTTTTACATGAATTTAATACACTTCATGACAATCTGTGGGTCTGTAAGTGCCACATCACCCTGACAGGTTCTTTCAGATGTAATGTTTTGGAATTAGGCAGTTCAGAGGTGGGTATTGCATATCCTATTTTATTGACAGTTAAAGGTTAACCAGAGCCATAGCAGTGCTGCTTTTGTTTACAGACCCAACATTCCAAAGTTTTATTATGATCCAGTTTAGGTCCTCTATATAAACTAGCATTAATTCTTATATAAAAACAACTTATACTAGACATTATCACTTGATTTCAAGTCTTCCCACAGAGTAAAACAAATCATAATCTAGGCCAGTCCACATCAGGAAGTTCAACTGGATGTAGGAGTTATTCATCTCTATTTCATATACATGCAATAAGCAAAGATCTTATTGGTACAATCTTCAGTCATTACAGAGGTTGTGTTTGAGTTTCAGTTTTGTTTGCTCATGCTACAAGTTTGCAGCAGAAATGCCATGTAAGAAATAATCAATCAATTGGTATATTTTTCAATCCCAGTTGTATTCTAGTCAAACATGTGGCAACAATGAATTCTGGTGGATCCCGAGTAGTTACTGGCTGGAAGACATTGTCTCAGGAGTCATTGATGTTAGCCATTAGGAGTAAAAGGTGAGTGAAAAAATAAAATGGTAATATTGGCTTGACAGGGAAGCAGAATAAAACAATGTGAATAAATTAATAGCTGAGCTAGAGGAATCATTCATTGCAAAATATTACTGCAGCAAATGAAAAAAAATTTAGTCATTAGTTAAAACAAGCTTCCCTCAGATGTCACCAAAGGATGCTGACATCTAATAATAATGCTAGTTACCTGCAACCAGCAAAAAGCCACTACTAAGATGTTATTTAGCATTCCCATCCACAACAGTCTGACTGCTCCTGAGAATTAACAATTTTGCTGAATAACTTTCCTTAGTATCTGGATTTCTGTTGATTGGTTCAAACTATGAAGGTCTTTTAAGCACTAGTGCAAAGTTGCTAATTCAAATACAATTGAATATTAAGCAAAGCTGTGCATATGATCAAATCAATAGATAATTCAGATCTAGAATGATTGATGAGAAAATTGTTTAAGCTACTGTCTCACACTAACAATAGTATCTTGCTAGAAAAACCTGTTCAGGTGAGAAAATAAGTGGCTAAACCCAGCTGTGTCAGTGAAATTCACTTCTGAATACTCCTTCGTGTATTACAAAAACATACAATGATGTTTCATTTCAGCAAATGTAGTGTTAAAAATACGGGAAGTTTCAAAACTGTACTGGGCAGTCTTCTCATCTGATGATGCGGTGGTTTTTCGATGTATCACCAGAGAAAGTCACACTTACTCTTTCAAATCTTCTGGACGGCTTATCACTGTCAGTTGCTCGAAATTTTCCTTGGAGCAGTCTCTCTTTTTCCTCATTTTATGATGGAAATTGTTATTTGCTGTGGATGTCAGTCTTGATTCATCTGTAGAATCTATGCACAAAAATAAGTATTTATTTTCAAGTTTTAGCTGGACCTGCACAGAATAAACGTGGGATCTGGATAAAAATGACCATCACCATCATATCAGGCTAGAACTTCACCCTTAGAAGATAGTAAGAGCTTTTAACTATTAGATTTTGCCACCACATGCCCCACAAATATTTTGCTGGCACAAGTGTAATTTTATACTCCATTTAAGAAATGGACTTACAAAATACTGAAAAGCTTTTCTTTGTGCACTGGTGCTGTACTTGGGAGCATACAAGTGTACCCCAATTTTTACTGTGGTGTTTATGAAGTAGATTCAGCCTGAGATTATAGCTAGAAAGAAAAATGTTTTTCAATTTAAACAGTATACATATCTGAGAACAAAAAAAATGGCATGTTTTAGTGTGTAAATCTTATACTTTAGTTTTCCAGCTTGATATATCTGATGATATATCTTACTATATTCCAGTCTGATTATTCTGTTGTTTACAAAAGAAAGAGTAATTTTGTGCTTTGTTTAATATAGGCTTTTTGAAAGACACTAAGAGATCTGGCCTTCTTCTTCCTTATCTCTCTTAAAAGGCAAAAAAAAGTCTTCTGTGAAAGTATTTGTTTGTTCTTCAGATGAAGAACCATCTATCAATAATTATGAAACCATACTGGATCACATGTCCTTGCCCTTCATGTTTTTTAAAAAAGAACATACATATTGTAAAATATGAGAGAGGGAAAAAGGAGAGATGTAAAATTCATACCCTACATATAATACACAAAATCTAATTTTTCAGAGCTTGTGAAACACAGTTGTATAGAAAACAGACAAAGCTACCTCAAAGGAAATTCAACAACTGACAGAGTCTTTTTATATCCAAGTCACAAATCTGACTGAAAATTTTCCCTCTGTCATGATTGTTAAGTATGGAAAAATTGAGAGTGTTAAGTGAGCTGTTGGTCCCAATGATCTTTTCCTAGTGGACAAGCACTCAGTGGCTCTGAAGTCCTTTCTCCATCCAAAAGGAATTCCTTTTAATTTGGCATGTTCCATGGTGGTAGAAATTGAGAAAAGTCAGTGACAGCCACAAAGTTATAAAACAAAAATATTAGTTCAGACTATGTTATATCTGTTTCACCAATCTTCTGTACAGTCAAACAGAAGACACTTCCCAAAATTTAGTCTTTTCACTATCAAGGACACAGGTTAGAGCTCCTTTCCGTAGCGATTTAGACCTAGCCATATTTTATAATGGAGTCAATATTTGGAGAAAAATCTGTAAATTGCTGAGCACTAAAACAACTTTTGCATAGTCTCCCTTTTGTTGTCTGTCCGTATGTCAGTCTGAGGAGCAGTCACTTTATCGTTAAGAGTTTTTCTGTATGTTTGCTAACATGATGAAAATGAAAGTCTTCAGTTCATGATTTGGCTAATTTTTTTTCTATCTTGTTTACATATATATTAAAGCTAAAATTTGTATGATCATCTGTGTTTCTTCACTTCCTGGTCCACTCATGCGATAGAAATGCATATATGCAGATAATCATCAGAATACATTTGTACTCTTGAGAAGATATTCAGTCACCCAAGACACTACAGGAAAAAACATCAATACACAGAAATAGGCCTTACATGGACAACTTTAGTAGATAAGGTTCCAGGAACATTATTGAGAATCAGTTCTTCCAGGGCATGTGGTCTACCTACTGCCTCGATGAACCTTCACAAGAAAAATCTAGAGCCTTACTCAGAGCAAACATTACTCCATTTCAAAGATAAAAAAAGACAGCTGCAATTTATGATTACAAAAAAGGGACAAGATACATGGATTTGTTTAGCTCAGTGACTTTGATTGCTTTAAACTGTCATGAAACAACATTACAAGACTTGGTGTACTAAAATTATTTTTGTATGTCAGGAAAATAGTGGATAATGGTGATGTATTATTCAGATTTTCAAAAAGCCTTTGACAAGGAACTGTTATAGGTGGTAGGAGACATAAGGTGAGATACAAAACACTGCTATGGATTAATAAGTTGCTAGCAACTCACAAACTGACAGTAGCAATAAGTAAGAGGTTTTCAACTGCAGAAAAAGGTAATGGTAGTCTGATCCAGGGTACCTAAACAGGCACAATTATAAGCTTTGTTAATGTTAAGCTAGTTTCCTAAAACAGAGATACTAGCTGAGACTTGTCAAAATTTGCAGATGACTACAGACTATACTTTTAAGCAAGACTGTTTCCCAGATCAAAGAGGTCTGAATCTCTTCTGCTTCCTCTGCATTTCTTTAAAGACCAGGTACACAGTGTTGAGAATAATATTAATCAATATTCATAGACTTTTTAGGCCAGAAGACACCACTGTGGCCCTACTGAAATCAAGTGGGAGTTTTGTCACTGGATTTAAGAGGAACAGAACTTTAACTTATTTTTTTTTATTCCTTCTGTTTGAAGTCTGATCACACTGGAGGCACTTTAACTTTGTGGATTCTGCTGAGGCAGTCATATGTAGAAAACATAAATCTCTTTTTCTTTATTTTTTTTTTGTTTAGAGCTTTGGAATTTGAGAGGTTTAAGCATAAATAGAGAACAGATTGAATTTCAATAACGAAGTTATGTTTCTCTATCATCAAAAAGATGCCTTCATTTCTTATTACTTCACTATTTACTAGAAAGGTTTGTGTTCTGCTGTGAAAGCTGACTCTAGTAAATCACACGGTAAGACTATCTACTATAGGAAAATATTAGATGAAGCACTCACAACAAATTGCTGATTTTTTTTTGAATGCTTATATAGTATATCTCCACAGTCAAATGAGGTATGCGAAAAGAAATCAGTGTACCAATCTCTGTCTCTACAAAACTGTGAAATATGCTTCATCATTTTTTCACTGCACAGTAGATAAGCAAAGATCCACTGTAAGACTGAACCAATATCTGCTGTATCTCAACACACTACAATGGTGAAAAGTTATTAATCAAGGAAATAAAAGACAGAACAGAACCAGAAAATAGAGTTGAATTTATAAATTTGCAGCACAAGATCACATAGAATAGCGCAGTCATTTTGTTCTAGGCGAGACAGGGAGAAGAGCAAAAGCACAATAATATAGATTTTTTTCATAGTGATATGGTCCTGATTAATAGACTTGCAGTAACATATACCTTGGATGAATAAAATTCCTTAAGTCTAAATATTCCTGAAAGTACTTCCGATGCGTAACAGACATTAAAACTGGGCTTGAGATTTCCCCCCAAATAAGTAGCGATTTGAGTTTGTCAGGTCCTGATTGTCCAGAGATAGATCAACAGACTTCATCTGTTTTCTTCATGGGGAACATTTTGGTGGTCAGGCCACATCATAAAATTCATTCCCAAGGTGATATGTTCACTTTAGGTAGCTATAACAGTATTGTAATGTAACACATACAAAAGTCTTTTGTGGTCATGTGCAAAGGCTTATCAGCCACAAACAGTCCGTGCACCACAAAGACACTTCAGATCTTCAGAACATGACCTTCAGAATACAGACTAATCCTGCCCCTAACTAATCCTGACCTAGTCCTAACCCCTTACCTCTTGTGGTGGTTTGACTTTGGCTGGACACCAGGTGCCCACCAAGCCACTCTATCACTCCCCGTCCTCGACAGGGTAGGGGAGAGGAAATATGACAAAAAGCTTATGAGTCAAGATAAGGACAGGGAGAGATCACTCACCAATTACAGTCACAAGCAAAACAGACTCAACTGGGGAAAATTAATTTAATTTATTGCCAATCAAAAGTCAGATAGTGAGAAATGAAAACAAAACTTAAAACACCTTTCCCCACTTCTCCCTTCTTCCCAGGCTCAACCTCACTCCCAATTTTCTATACCTCCTCCCCCAGAGCAGCGCAAGGGGATGGGGAATGGGGGTTGTGGTCAGTTCATCACATGTTGTCTTTGCCACTCCTTCCTTATGCTCTTCCCCTGATCCAGCGTGGGGTCCCATCCACAAGAGACAGTCCTCCATGAACTCCTCCAACATGGGTCCTTCCCATGGGCTGCAGTTCTTCACAAACGGTTCCAGCATGGGTCCTTTCCATTGGTTGCAGTCCTTCAGGAATGGACCGCTCCAGCATGGGTCTCCCATGGGGTCACAAGTCCTGACAGCAAACCTGCTCCACCATGGGCTCCTCTATCCATGAGTCCACGGGCCCTGACAGGAGCCTGCTGCAACGTGGGGTCTCCACACTGGTCACAGCGCCCTTCAGGGCAGCCATCTGCTCTGGCATGGGGTCCTCTGTGGGCTGCAGGTTAGATATCTGCTCCATTGTGGACCTCGATGGGCTACAGGGGGACAACCTGTTTCACAATGGTCACAACAGGCTGCAGGGGAATCTCTGCTCTGGTGCATGGAGCACCACCTCCCTCTCCTTCTTCACTGACCTTGGTGTCTGCAGAGTTGTTTCTCTGCAGACTTGAACAGGGAGGGGAATAGTATCAGGCTTACTCGTGACAAGCCAACAGATGACGCTCCAGGGTCTGAGGGAGGGGTTGCTAGTGAAGGCCCTCAACCTGTTGCTCTGAGATGTGCTGGGTACACTGCAGCACACTCGAAGTCTTATGGAGACGAGCCAGGGGCTCCTGAGGCAATAGGAACTGGTGAGTCACAGATAAAACACCTCAAAGGAAGGCCACCTGAAGAGCAGCACGAACGAAATGCAGCCACTCCAGCCCATAGGTCAGCTTCATTAGAGGCCCAGCTGAAGTGCCTCTATGTAAATATACATAGCACAGGGAAAAAACATGACAAGTTAGAGACGTGCGCACACCTCCTACAATCTCATTGGCGTCACAGAGATGTGGTGGGATGGCTCCTATGAGTGGAGTGTTGGAATAGAGGGGGATACAGGCTCTTCAGGAAGGACAGGCAGGGGAGACACGGAGGGGGTGTTGCCCTCTATATCAATGAATAACTGGAGTGGATGGAGCTCCACCTGGGGATGAATGAAGACCCAACAGAGAGCTTATGGGCCAAAATTAAAGAGAACACAGAGGCAGGTGAAATTACAGTGAGGATATGCTACAGGCCACCTAACCAGGACAATGGAGTGGATGAGGCCCTCAATAGACAGATAGGAGCAGTATTGCATTCACAGACCCTGGTCCTTTGGGGGGACTTCAACCACCCTGATATCTGTTGGAGGGAAAACACAGAGGGGCACAAGAAATCCAGGAATTTCTTGAAATATGTCAATAACAACTTTCTTCTCCAAATGGTAGAGGAACAAACAAGGAGAGGAGTTGTGCTGGACCTTGTCCTTACCAACAGGGAGGGTCTAGTCAGGAATGTCAAGCTAAAGTGTAGCCTTGGCTGCAGTGATCATGAAATGGTAGAGTTCAAGATCCTTAGGGCAGTGAGGGAGGTGTATAGCAAGCTCACTACCCTGGACTTCAGGAGAGCTGACTTTGTCATCTTGAGGGATCTGCTTGGTAGGGTAACATGGGATAAAGCACTGAAGGGAGAGGGGCCTAAGAAAACTGGTTAGTATTCAAGTATCACTTCCTCCAAGCTCAGGATTGGTGCATCCCAAGAAAGAACAAGTCAGGCAAAAAAGCCAGGAGGCCTTCATGGAAGAACAAGGAACCCCTAGACACACTCAAAAGGAAAAAGAAGGCCTACAGAGGGTGAAAGCAAGGACAGGTAGACTGGGAGGAATACAGAGAAACTGTCTGAATGGCCAGGAACCAGATTAGACAAGCTAAAGACCAGATAGAATTAAATCTGGCCAGGGACATCAAGGACAACAAGAAAAACTTCTCTAAATATGTCAAAGATAAAAGGAAGAGTAGGGAAGGTGTGGGCCCTCTCCAGAAGGAAACAGGACATCTGGTCACCCAGGATATGGAGAAGGCTGAGGTACTTAATGACTTTTTCACCTCAGTCTTCACTGACAAGGGCTCTAAACATACTGCCCAAATCACAGAAGACAAAGGCAGAGCCTGGGAGAATGAAGAACTGGCCGCTATAGGAGAAGATCATGTTCGAGACCGTCTGAGGAACCTGAAGCTGCACAAACCCATGGGACCTGATGAGATGCAACTGTGGGTCCTGAGGAAACTGGCAGATGATGTTGATAAGCCACTTTCTATTATACTTTAAAAGTCGTGGCAGTCCGGTGAAGTTCCCACTGAGCACCATTTTCAAAAGGGAAAAAAGGAAAACCTGGGGAGCTACAGGCCAGTCAGTCTCACCGCTATGCCTGGCAAGATCATGGAGCAGATCCTCCTGGAAACTCTGCTGAGGCACATGGAAAATAAGGAGGTGATTGGTGACAGCCAACATGGCTTCACCAAGGGCAAGTCATGCCTGACCAATTTGGTGACCTTCTATGATGGAGTTACAGCACTGGTGGATAAGGGGAGAGCAACTGACGTCATTTAACTGGACTTGTGCAAAGTGTTTGACACTATCCCACAGAACATCCTTGTCTCTAAATTGGAGAGACATGGATTTGATGGATGGGCCACTCAGTGGATAAGGAGCCTCGGTGGATGGCTGCACTCAAAGGGTTGTGGTCAATGGCTCAATGTCCAAGTGGAAACGAGTGATGAGTAGAGTCCCTCAGGGGTCGGTACTGGGACTGGTGATGTTCAATATCTCTGTCGGTGACGTGGATGGTGGGATTGAGTGCACTCTCAGCAAGTTTGCCAACGACACCAAGCTCTGTGGCATGGTCGACATGCTGGAGGGAAGGGATGCTATCCAGAGGGACCTGGACAGGCTTGAGAGGTGGGCCCATGCAAACTTCATGAAGTTCAACCAGGCCAAGTGCAAGGTCCTGCACCTGGGTCATCGTAATCCCAAACACAAATCCAGGCTGGGCAGACAATGGATTGAGAGCAGCCCTGAGGAGAAGGACTTGGGGGTGTTGCTGGATGAGAAGCTCAACATGAGCCAGCAATGTGTGCTTGCAGGCCAGAAAGCCAACCATATTGTGGGCTGCATCAAAAGTGTGGCCAGCGGGTTGGGGGAGGTGATTCTGCCCCTCCACTCTCCTCTCATGAGACCCCATCTGAAGTTGCGCAGGAGTTCTTACCCTTTCTGAAATATGTTATTACAGAGGCGCTACCACCGTTGCTGACTGACTCAGCCTTGGCCAGTGGTGGGTCCGCCTTGGAGCCAGTTGGGACTGGGTCTATCAAACATGGGGGAAGCTTCTGGCATCTTGTCACAGAATCCACACCTGCAGCCCTGCTGCTACCTAAACCTTGCCATGCAAACCCAATGTCCCTAACAAATGTACCCTCTTCCTGCTTATACCCATTCAGAATGTTTCTGCAAAGATCCTTTTCCAAGCCTTTCTCTTTGATCATGACACGCTTCTGTTTTAGCCTTCTACTGTTCCCTTTTCTTTACCACATCAAGCAGATGTGTATTTCCTCCTGTCTCTATGTCTTTCCTCTATATTTGAATGATATCCAGTACCATAGGGTCTGGTCCTTACTACACTCGACACTACAAATACAATTGGAAATACAGCAACATTACAAGTGTACATCTGTCAAAACCAATAATCCTGATGAGATACATTATTCTAGATTTTTAAAAAGTCAGAAGGAGATAGTTATGTTTGTCATGAAAATACAAAGTTGAAATGATCTACTAAATCAATACTGTTGTGAAGGACTGCACCTTTCCCCTCATGTCAGAAACTTGGGTTATTGTGAAAAAGATACAGCAGTCATACACAAATGCTTAGCATTGCTACTACAGTCCATTAGCAATTACACTATCGATGATAACTATTACTCTTGCTAAGCACATTTTGACAACTAAATATGAGGGGTGTTAGGAAAGCATGCTGGAAGATGCCACTTTTATCTTTGATTGGAGAACAGAAACTGCAAACATACGTCTATCCTGCATAGTCCAATGGGAAGGGAAATGCTTGTTCCACTATATATTAATATGATGTAGAACCTTCTTCCTCCTTCAGTTTTGTATGCTTCCAGCTTGAATGTTCCAGCGTTAAATCAAAGACAGCTCTAGGTTAGCACTGAAAGCAATCAGCCAGCAAATATAAAATTCCCGCTATAGATCATCAGCACTGTCTCAAACCGTCACTCAGTTTTACAGCTGAGGAACTCCTTCACCACATCCTTGGTGACAAAGGTGTTTTGTTTGTGAAGAAGGGAATCAAAACACATAATCTCTATAGAAGGGGTGGAAATAAGGTTGCATGAGCCCAAGCAAAGATACCTTGAGTGACCAAGCTGGTGGTGTGGGGAGAATTTCACGTGAGCAGAGGCCATAAGCTACCAGACAGACGTGTTTCTCTCCATTAACAAGTAAAAGTCAGGCTCATGGAAGATTTGAAGAGTTACAGGATTCCTTTTTAATTTCGGTCTTTGTCCAAAATGTGTCAGATGACCTCCAGAAGCACCTTGCAAGCTATATGATTCTATTCTGTGGCCTATGGATGGAAGAACAAATAAGGTATTGCTAGGAGAATTTGCTTCTCAGTGATTTGGAGCATCCCACAGTGACCAAAAGGGAGTCTTGCTTGGTATCCTGTGCCCTGTGATGAGTCACAGAGTGGGAGAAAGGCATGAACTGAGGAAATCCAGGAAATCCAACCTGAGAGCTGGGACATCTGTGGATGCACTACATGCAACTCTAAAAAGTGTCAGCAGCACAAATGTTGTAGTGACTGCAACACCATACAGAATAGTCATTACTGAGCAAAAAAGCTTTTGTCCTTTCCAATCTCTGATCACATGCCAAGTGCTAGATCAGAGACTCTGAGCTACTGTGCATCCTGCAGAGCAGAACTGTGATATTTTTATACTTACTTTCCAAAATGGACCTATTTATTAGCCTAAACAAAACAGTGGGTAACATTCAATTGCTATTATACCATTTACTCTATGTTTTATTTTTGTTTCTTTTGAGAGGAAAAAAAGGAGTTCACCTGATCTTGTCCTTTGCCCCTGCATTAAAATCATAATCCTCCACTTAGGATATCACTTCCTTGCTGTGGATATAATTACTAAGAAACTGACGAACCTTTATAAACAAATAAACAGCCAGGAAAGAGTATCAAGCAAAACACACAATAATACTTTGTAAGATCAAAATTTTGTCATTTTTGTAAGCAAAAATTTTGAGGTTTATGTTACTGTTTTTTCAAATAATGCTTCTGGTAAAGGTATGCACAAATTCCACTCTGCTCAAAAGGCCTTTCTCTCTGCTGTGACTCCATTGTTCATGGCTCTACTTTCCTGAAATATAAGGCTAACTTTCAATAAATAACCATATAACAAGGTTTTTATGTAAAAACATTCCCAGGAAAAAAAAATCTCATTTTTGAAAATGCGGTCCAGTCTTGTTTAGTTTTATATTGAGTTCAATCTGTGCTGAACATAATTTTGAAGCTAAAGTAACCATCTGGGAGAAAATTCTGATCTCCTTGACTTACTTGGCTCCATAACTCGTAGCTTGGAGATGCCATTAAAAATAGAGTTTGTACTGACTGCTGTGACAAAGCTGTATCTGAGACAGTTACAAGTTCCTTATGTTCCCAGATTTGTTGTCGTAATGGTAACCACAGGGTAACTGTATGATAACATTTCACATATATTCCTTTGAAATTATTTCCACACCACGTGTGTGGTTAACAAATACCATGTGACCCACTAAACTTAATACCGTTCTATGTCAATAAACCAGTTACAGTTTTACATAGTGTTATCGTAGCATTTGAGACCATTAGCTTAAAATGCTACCTTTTTTTTTTCACTATTTTAAAAAAATATGTTTCTTTTCAAACAATTTTATTTTACTATGGCTGGTCATGCTTTAAAAACAGATGTAATTATCACATACATCATGTGTGCATTAACATGTATACAGAAGCAATCTCTTCACTATGACTCCTCACATGGTCATCCTCCTTCCTTCATTTAGATTTCTTTAATACTTGTTTTCAACCTATTTCATCTAAGTTTACAAGGCAGAGGCATTTAAGGATAAAATAGATCTTTCTCTTGAAAATTAACCTGAAATAACAGAGGTATGGCAAGAAACAAGGCAAATCTAAATTTGAAGCATAAGGAACTCGGCTGAAACAGAATAAATTACTTGTAACCTAGAACGATTATTTTCTTACCTTTAATTCCAGATATCTCAAGAAAGCCCAAGAAGAAGAAAAAAAAGTTGCAAATCCTTATTCTGCATGTGAGAATGTTGCAGTTAAATGCTCATGAGAGAAAAGTCCAACAGATGTTTAGTGTAGTTTTCTGTGCTGAGCAATTCTCCTTCACAGGCAGAGTTAAGGTCTTCTAATCATAGTTAGGGTCTTCTAAAGTCATTACCTGCTCATCATCATTCATTACACATAACTTTATTTGCTACAATTCACATCTCTTTCAGAAATTACAATTATTGCAATCCCTACCCTTATGTGAAATATATAGACTTTGAATTTCGAAAGTAACAAAGTAAAGAAGTGTTATCTGCATTAAACACTGTAAAATGTGTTGGCAAAATAAAGATGAGTGAGCAGAGAACTAATCAGCAATTATTTTGCAAAATTCTTTCTTACTCTCCCTTACTATGTTTGGGTTTTTTAATATACCTATTTCTTACTACATCACCAGGCTGTCAAATTAATACTAAGGTATATTTTCTAAATCTGGGGTTTCAACTAGCTTCTTATCTGTGAATAGTTATTTAATTATCTTTCATTTCATTTAGGGTCCGTGAAAGGGCCAGATTGACAGCACAGGAAATTGTAGTCTTACGTTTATCTACCAAAAGTTACAGAATCAGCAGTAGTGTTATGAGCTTTCTCAAGCTCATCTCTAGAAGTCTACCACAAAGCAATAGTTTATCTTAAAAACTGAGAGATTTGTTCAGCTTGTGTACCTTACAGCAGGTTGGCTAACTCCAGTACTTGATGTTAATTACAGCTAAAAAAGGTTGTAGAATCTGGACCAAGGAAGGCAATCTTAGTTTCTAAGAAATCTAATTAGTTTCTTCCAAAATTTAATTAGTTTCTTCCAAAGATTTTTATGTAGGATGAAAGTAGGAACTCTAAAATACTGAAACAATAGTCAATTTTACTCAAAATATTTTAATTAAGCTGAAAAGAATTGTTTTCCACAGAGTGGCCCACCAGTTGCGCTATGTCAATGACTCATTATATAGGAACATAGTACACAGAGCAGAATGCACTCAGGGGAACAAAGTTTCATTACAGGCTACGCTATTTTATTTGGATTCATGGCTGCTGTTGTAGTAAGTCAGATCTGGATCTAAGTATGAGTCTGCAGCACTGAGACCATAAATTGTTGCCTTGTAGAAAAAAAAAACAGAAAAATCCAAAATAAATGCCATTTATTGCTATCTTCCCATCCAAACATGCTGTGGAGCAGCAGTTGGTAGGGGCAACATCCCAAGGCATTAAAGTATCCAGGAAGCATGTCAGTGCAGGAGGAGATAAGGCATTTGCATGGAAATCAGACACTGAAGAACATGTGTTATGTTGGTAAATTGTATGCATAGGAAATGGCAGTTTTGAGGACTTTTCCCAGCCCATAAAGTCTGTCCACAGGCCGTGTGAACTACCCTGAGCAAAGGATGGTCTATAGTTACACAGCCTTTCATTTGAAGGCTACAGGTTTGCTTTCTGTTCTTTTCTGGTTTTCCAGGTTGCTCAGATGAAGAGGTATGTCTAATTCAGCATATGCCATTTAGCATGCAACAGCAGCTGTGTTAGTCACTCCTTCAGAATTAGTCCATGCCTTTTTCCCTTAAAGAAAACAAGCTCTCTTCAGAAAGTTACAAATCTTGACAAAGATCAATGAGAAACATAACATGAACTTGTCACAGTTGTCAGTATCATCTTCTACATTTTTGTAAATAATTTATCTCCCTCAAAAGATGGATTGAACTAGTAAGACCCATTCTACAGAAAAAAAAAAATCATAGAGAAGTTTCTCTGTCCCGGAATAACCAATGGAATGGAGGTCATAGGATAGCCACCCACCGTAGCTTCTCATTGCAAAGTGTGCATACACGGAGCCAGATAGCATCTGCATGGGAGTTTACACTGGCCTTCTTGTAAAAAGAGAATGCTGATATTCACCCCACAAGAGGATCTAATTCTTAAAACAAACAAACAAACAAACAAATCTCACAAACTGGTATTAACAGGCATATTTTAATAAACAGTGTAATTAATAATGGGTTTGAGAGACCTTGTCTTCTCCTATCTGTCCACTAGAGAACTATGCTACAAAAGAAATAAGTAAACCTCATCTTGTTAGTTTGAGTTCCAAGTGCAAGCTAAAAACTAACAATAGAAAACTGCAAAAGCAATTGTGATTTCTTCTTCTGTTAGCCTTATTTAATAATCAGAGGTCTGGATCTTTTTGATCTCACCATCTTGCTTTTGAGTTTTGCATGTCCCGTAACCATTGAACTACACAGGGCAGCATGGGTGTGATGCATCTAAATAGCACTGTACTTTCTCGTGCTTTGGCTGTGTTTGGAGCTCCATCAGTCCAGGAGAACTTCATAATTCTGGAGCACATAAATCTTCCAGTGCATTTACATGTAGCTGCTGAGGATCACCACGGGCAAGCAAGCCCTAGGAGACTGTCTATTAGTAGCTAAACAGCTATAACAGCTATAACTTCAGTCTAGAACAATTCAATCAAATCTGCCTTTATCTCAAAACCTTCAAGCCCCATGTTGGGCACCAAAAAGAACTGTCCTGGTTTAACCCCAGCTAGCACCTAAGCCCCACAGAACAGCTCGCTCAGTGCCCCTCAGTGGGGATGGGGGATAGTTGGAGGGGTAAAAGTGCAAAAACTCAGGGGTTTAGATAAAGGCAGTTTAATACGTAAAGAAAAAACTACTTCTATAACAAATCAAAACAAGGAATTAATTCACTCCTCTTTGGCAGGCGGGTGTCCAGTCATTTCCTGGAAAGCAGGGCTTCATCACATGTAATGGTTACTTAAGAAGACAAAATCCATAACTCTGAACGTTCCCCCTTCATCCTCCTCCCCCACAGCTTTTGTTGCTAAACACAATGCCATAGGGTATGGCATATCCCTTTGGTCAGTTGTGGACAGCTGTCCCAGCTGTTGCTCCTCCCAGCTTCTCATGCACCCCTGGCAAGGACTTCTGCATTATCCCTTCTGCTTTCTTGCATAAACTTAGTAGGGTTTGTCAGAAGAAATAAAGATGTTGCTGTTACTTTACTCTATCAAGAGCAAATCAGAAATGTAATCACTGAGGTCAGCTGAATCAAAATGATGTAAAAATGGTAAGACAGTGGGATGGAGATGGCTATCAAGCCCTTTTCTTTGGAGAAAGTGAAGATATCACCCTGGTAGCCTACACAGGAAGAAAGACAAAAGATGTTTATTATTTCTGTATAAGGAGCACTAGTAAGAAATCTCACATAAATCTGGCATCGTGTAATTTTTTTGCCTGTATTGGGATCTTGCCATTGCCAATTATGGTTCCACAGCTTGTTTAACTACAAAGGGAGATAGTAGTTCATGGGTCAGTTCCCAGCTTTGATCAAAATCTCCTGAAAGAGTTAGTGTGAAGATACAGCTGATGAGACACAAAAGCCCAGATGTACTTCCTTTAATTCATCATAAAGTTTTTCCAGAATTTTTTATATATATAATAGAATCCCTGTACTGTGCATCTCCCACAGGCAACATACTGAAATCCACTCATGATCACAAATGTCAAGGAAAACATTTAGTCATTAATTCTGTTACTCAAGACCAAGCAGAAGTTAGAGTTTGACTAGCTTAGAGAAAGTGCAACTGTGCATGATGTTTCATATTTTACCTTAACCAACACATATTCACCTAGTGAGAACTTCGGCACATTAATATTTTCCTACATCTTGTCCAAAGTGTAAGACTATCATTGCCTCCAATATAATAAAATCAGACAGAGAAAGACTGAACTACATGAGAAGTGGAATTGCTCTGCAGCGAATTTCGTTCATGTGACTTGGAATATGGAATTTTTTAAAAATCTATTTTAATGAATAATGTGGTACATGTTATATTCTGGAGGGCAAAAGTTTTGTCTGCCATTCACTCAATATCTACCAGACTTGTTTAAGGCCAAATCCTGAGAAGTCCCAATTACAAATCCTCAACGTGAGTTTCAGGTACTTGGCACCTTTCTATGACCTAGTTTATCATGAATAAATAGAAGAAAAAAAAAGTCTAGATATTTGAAGATATATAACACAATCATACCCACCACATATGAATAAATTATAATCTGAATATGAACCTCCTTAACCACACTGTAGGAAAATTGAATACTTTTCATCTTTTTACGTACTGCAAGTTATGTAATAAATCTGATTGGCGTGTTTTCAGCAGTGTGTATTTAGGCAGAAGCACCTTGTTTTAGGAAAGATGAAACACTATACAGAGACTAATCTGTTTTAAGAACGCTTATAGCTAGAATAGTTTTTGAAAACTAGGGATCTGTGGAGAGAGAGCAGGCAGATATTGCAATAATATGAAAGGAGCTGAAGCGAATGTCAGGGAAATTTCACATATTCCATTTTAATTTCCATTCAGAAGTTACAGCAAAATAGCATTTTAATCTTTTACATATATCTAATGTTTAATTGCTTTAACTATGACTGTGTCCATAGAAGAAAAGTACTTCTAATAGTTAGCTTGGACACTATCACTGAATTTTTTGAGAGCTTCATTCCTACCTCTTACTTTAGTTTTCAAAATGCATGTTTTTAATTACAAATTTATCAAAACAAACTTCAAATTTACAAACTTCAAATCCACATGCCATTCCAAGCTTAGGTATGAACACCTGTGCAACAAGACATTTACTTGGCCTGTATGCGATACTTAGACGAAAAGCTGTCTCTCTCATCAACTTTTATTACCACAGGTCTGAAGGTTGTTAGTCACAAAGTGCTAATTTGAGATTATCTCTAGCTGCATATACAGCAGAACACCACTTGATATTATAGCAGACCTGTGTAAATGCATAGCGATTCTACCAACTTATATGAATGCATCAGAAAGCAGAATTTCCTCTTTAAATATATCGTCTGAATTATTTTTAATGAGGTGAACAGTATGAATTTTAAAATCTTTATTTCTAACAATATCATTCTGTTTTATCTTTACACTGAAGCACCCCTAAATATTTTTAAAGCTTTAAAGATGAACGCCACAGGAACAATTAAAAATTGCAGCCATGCCTAGTGTAGAAGACAGTGCTTTAATCCTACAGAGGAAACAAGCTGGGATAGGTAGCCTAGAGAAACATATGAATTTGAAAATTCAGCTATGGTTTGGGTGAATGTAGGTGCATTTATTTCTGTGATGCAATCAAGCTGCAATTAACTTCAGGCAGCAACAAAAGTCTTTGCCAAGAAATGTTCACGGAGTTTTGTCACAAAAAGCATTACAACCATACTAATAAAATAAGAAAAAAAAATAGTGCTACATTGATTACTTTATTACTAAGGATTTATATTAAAATGTGATGGATACTTTCATCATTAATTATATTATTATTACCATGTGTAGTCCTACCAGCATAATATAAGTCTCTCAGTCAAGCTACTACTGTGTTATGTGAGACTTTTTTTATTGCTTACATTATTATTGCACACGCTTTTCTGTCATCAGAAACTTCTTGATATAATCTGGCATCCAATCATGAAATCTCACCAAGTTCTACAGAACCCAGCCTATTTGAATTTTCTTCCATGAATCTTCCTGCATGATAAAAATGGCGATGCAGTACATAACATTATTACATGACCGGGCAGGATATCAGAAACTTCTGAGTGCAGTATCTACTGAGGCTACATCTACATTGCTAAATAAAACCGCTACAAGCCTCCCTGATGTGATGTCCAGTTGTGCCTCAGGAGATGGCATCCATAAGAAGACCGTTCCCAGAGGGCAGTATAGACATGACCGCACCAGCCATAGCTGCTCCTGCTCCCCTCCCACAGAGCTCTCAGGCTGTCTATCAGCAGGAGTTCAGACAACTCTGTCTTCCTTCATGCCACACCTCAAGGCACACAACACAACCTTCAGTTGATTGCTATGCAAACACGACTTCTATAGGCTGCCAAAAACCCCTCGCATTAATTCAGTCACTTAAAACTGAAAGAAATGCCCACTGGAAATAAATGTTATCTCATAGGCCTACAAGAACACCACATAACAGCCTTGAAGATACGGGCTATGTAAAATAGCCTGACCATTCTGCCACGTCTCATAAGAAAAGGCTGTTTTATTAAGGAATGCAGACACACTGTAAGCATACTTCCAGGCCTCAGGACAACTGTTGCAGCTGATCAGTGCAACACATCTCAGTTCAACTGGCTGCACTTGGCACGTGGGGCTCTGAATGGGATGATATGCTGCATCTCAGCACTGCGAGTCTGCAATATCCAAAAAAGCTGGTGACGAAGGTGCTGAAAACAAATCTTAATGATTGGTGAGTAAGATTTGACAAAACTGATTGCATACTTTGGCACCTAGTAAATTCTCAAAGTCCTGTGTATTTCTCTAAGAAAGGAAATTACAGGATATCACAGTGGTGCAGAATGTAGAAAAAGCAATAATATTTCCAATCTGATATTTTATCATATCTTTTAGAAAAATTTCAATACTTCTAAGCTCCAAAAGCTAATTAAAACAACATCAATCAAAATACTTCATATATCTGTGCAATACTGATTGAAAAGAATCAGCTCCTGATCCTGGCTGTCAGTCCAAAAGCCTGGGTATTCGTTAACATTTGCCCAGATCTACATTTTCATAAGTAGCAACAAAATATACTTAAAGTAACAACTGGACTGTTCTTTTGTCTTCCATTTACTATTGTTTTTCACCATTTATATTGCACTGGATAAAACAATCACAAGTATCAAATCCAGGTCCTTGTTTAGAAGTAAGAGTTGCTTCTTTATGTGTTTGCTAAATTCTGCTGGGTTTTACTTAGGGAAAAGCAGATGATCAGCAGACACAGACTTGGAATAACGGGGCAACTGGCAGCATAGCAGAGCAGAATATTAGAGAGCTTCTGAGCTGCTGAGAAAAATTTATCTATACTGAGAATTTGAGCAGTGTCATTTCTTATTACTTAAAGCCCATGAAGGGCTCAGTGACTTACAAAGGGGAAATTACAGTAGTGTAGCTAGGACCAGAAGAAGGGGATATAAGGCAACCTGAGTAGACAGCCATCCAGTCAAACCACTTAATTCTTTAAGAATAAAAATGGGAAGAGAGAGATTTTGCTACGAACACTGTAAGAAGCAATACATGCCAGGAGAACTTACTATAGCTGCCTTCCACTGGGAGAAAAATCACACAGTTTATCGCTGCCCTTTCAGCCAGCTTTGTTTGGCCTAGCATATGAGTCCTCATATTTGTATTGTTGTGCTAATAAGTACTATGTCTCTCTTATGTACAAGCAAATTGATAGTGGCAGGGCCTAGTGTGTCATTTCAGCAGCCTGCAAATGGCTTGTGTCACAGGATGAAATTGCTGTCCTTCCACTATTGCCACCTCCCAAACAGAGTCAATAGGCTGTCCCTTCTAGTGACGGAATTCAGTGAATCAACTAATTTGTGTGTTTTAAATATTCCAGCAGGTAACACTACCCCACATATAGAGAGAATCATTAAGTGCTGTCTAGCTAACATGAGCATTATTCACTGGTCGGTCTCTATCGTTGTTCACATAAGCGGAGAGGGCCAGTAACCGACAGTGGAAAGCCATTAGAGTTCAATCAGCTTCCTGTAAGCCTCCTTCTACTGCATTCAATGTTCATGTGTTTAAATTTCTTTGCAGAGTATGGTGCTGCACTGCTGAATACAGATTATGTGTCACAGTTTCATAACTAATACCTTAGTCAGTGATGATCTAAACATTTCACTCCTAATTCTCTGGAGATAGATTTTTTCTCCAGAACAAAATTATTATATTTGATCCTAACCCATTTCTCCTGTTTGATAAGAAGAGTGTCACAAAGACTGTTCAATCTGTATGGATTTCACCTCAGACCCTACTCTATCTCTCTCCTCTTGCCTTCCATTGACAAGTCTGCCCATTCTTTTTCTGCACTACTTTATTGATCAATATTCTGACTTATGGCATCTGTCACTGAGAGTGATGCTACATAGTGTAACAATATGGGATTTCTCAGGATTAAGGTACTTGTCTGCATATACTTGCACTTTTGCTTTTATATTAATTGCTTATTTCATAGCAAACATAGATCTCTCGCCAGACTTCTTCATCCTGCACATGCCAGTTGACAATGGAAAATTCACTTAACCTTGGGAGCAGGAGTATGGTCTAAAACCTTTAAGTGTCAATCAGAGACACAATATGCAATTTCTTGCACTCCTTCATGCATCTACATTTCTGATCAAAGAACTAGTAACAAGGAACACTGACTTCTGAACTGCAGTATAATGTACAAATGTGTTAGGCAATAAATTGTTGCCCTCTTGCCTTCTTTATAGTTACTTCTCATGCTTTGAATATCTTTCAGATCAAGTCAGACTGAATCTATTGTCATTCTTTTCACAGTGGAGTTGACCTCTTTCACACAGGACCTTCACATGGGACAACAACTTCCTTTAGAAAAAAAACTTACAGTAAGCAATTTTGCTTCGAATCTGTTGTCAGAATACAGCTAACAATAAGACACAGTAGTTACAGAAACAGTATTTATTAGCAGACCTCACAGGATGCCCACTGTAATCACCTTTATATTAAACTAATCTCAGGGTTTTTTTCACCTGCACACGCTGGCATTAAGATATAGAATGTTCAGACCCTGATTTTCTGCCACCAATCTCAGTTACATCTCTAGTTTAGAAGCTTTGCAACATACACTTATGTCCATGGACTGTCTGCTACTGAAGGACCAGTACTTCTCTGTTTTGTCTTCTTTCATTTTGTTTTGTTTTGCTTTGTTTCCAATATCCAAATATATAATGGTTTGTTTCATAGTAAAGGTTTGACCTTTCCTCTTTATCTTGATTTTGGTAAAGGGGAAATATAATTTCAGTTTAGATCAGCATAAAGCAATGAACAAGAGAACACTGCTACACCTGGTTCTCACTCCACATATAAAACAATGGCTTGGAACTGACAGTTACTGCTCAAGAATAATAAGACCTTGTGGGTATGAAAACAGTAGCCAAGTGACAGTAGTGACCATAAAAGTAATCATATTGCAAGAGAAACAAAACAGAGAATATCACTTTGTCAGTATAAGTCCTTGGCTCACCCACACCTGGAAAGAGTTCAGAGAAGAACAATGGGGATAATCACAAGTGTCACAAACAAAGCAGAGCGAGCTCAGCTGTTTATCAGCCATTCCACTACAACACCTCAGGGTTTTAAATGAAACATAAGGATGTGATTTCTCATGTAGCACGAAGCAGGGATATGAAATTCATTGTCTTCAGAAACTTTTAATGCTAACAGCTCCAGTTGCCTATGTCTATGTTTTTAAAAGGGCAGAGTCATTGGAGATCATATTTTAGTAGCAATCTTCAAAGTTCTGCCCTACCATTTTCTCCATTCTAAAGATAATACAGTAGTAATGATATAAAGACTTATTTGACCCACTATGCTGAAATAATGAGGATAAGTGGTGAAATAAATGTACCTGGTAATGATTTGCATAAGGAAGCAAAAGTAGCCTACAATACCAACTGCTTCAAAGCAAAACAAGGCCAGTGGATTGCTATAAAAATTATAAATCACATATATCAAACTTTTAGCAGTGATAGGCTTATATAACATGTAACCAAAATAAGCCTCTGTAATACTACATGTTGTTTCACCAAAATTAGATTTTGTGGCCATTACAATAAATGGCAGCTAGACATCAGGCAAGGTCTCCACTGCTGCCAAGCACCTTCCTTTTTACTGAAATCCTGTTTTATTTTTGCATTTGAAACACAAATGAATCTACAGAAAAGATCCATAGCAATGATTTTTGAAAGGTAGTACTCTAGGTCCGTCTACTGAAATAGTTCATGCTATGTATACATCTGAACCCAAATCCAGACAGCTGGGTTCTGGGCAGCTCAGCTATAGATCAGGTATTTTCAGAATGTCTGAATTTATTTCAAAACAAGGGTCATGATGTAGATGAAAATGTTCAGACCACAGCTGTTCCCTGCAGAGAATGCGTAGGGATGGAGCTGGTGTACAAGCGGATGCTGGTGGAACAGAACAAGAACAAACTAGAAAGAAAACAAAAACAGAAGAATTGAAGGGGGAAAGATGAGTCAGAAGCACAAGTCAGAATGATGCATTTACATTTTCATTAACCTGCTGCTTAAAAGAGACTCTGTACAGGGATGTTTATCTGGTTCAGCAGATAGAATGGGTCCTCACAAAAGGAAGGCAGTAGGGCAAATTGCTGTAATCAGCATATGGATTTACTTACTAGACTGCATTGAAAGCCAGCAATTTCCTTATACATTTTCTCTGTGATGAATAGAATAGAGATATCTCAAGTTTACTGTTAAGATTCAGGCTTAAGTAAACACATCAGAAAATAAAATGCTTCTGGAACTCTTGCATTTCATCTGTTCTGAAGACAATATGTATTAAGTTTTTTATTCCTACTTTTTTACCTAAAACCAGCTATGTATGAACTGCCAGATGTGTCTATAGCCACTGTCATTCTACTAGCTAGGTGAAGATTAGAAGCTCTTTCAGTGAGGAAAGATCTGAATTTTAAGTCAGTAATGAAAATTAAAAGAAAGAAAATCTCTTTGTAAATTATAATTAGATTGATAGTGCAGAGTGCCCATGACATTTTAATCTGGTGAAAGTGGATTTTGTAACTGATTTAGATTTATTATGTCTAGGCTAAATTTAAACTTTATTTTTGTTAGAAGAAAAGAAAGACAAGCATTCAATCAGGGCAAGAATTATAGTGTTAAGTTAAACTCCCTGGCAGAAAAGCTTAGAAGAGAAATTATATTCTCTTAATATATATCTAGAGCAGGTTTACAGGCTGTTGAGCATCAGATAAGCACAGGATGAAGTACAAATACATCTCTGTGATTAAATTATATCAAAACACCATGACACAGAAACTCATTTCATCTGGAGCCATGATTACTTATTCAACTACTTCCCTGTATGCATATATCCCATTGGCTTCAGCTAAAGAATTGTGGCAAGAGAAAAGAAATTTGGTGTTGGAAAAACAGTATGTAAAATATTCTGAAATAAACACTGACTGAATATTATTGTTAGACTGTGTACTTGACAAAAGTTTTACATGGTCAGATTTACATTCTCAAATATTTGCTCTTCAAAGGGCATAATGTACAAGGATGCTGGCATAGTCAGGAGGTAGAATGTGTTTTCGTAGGAGGGACTAACAAACAAGGACAATTACTGCAAGGTTACTTACAAAACAGTAACATACAATTTATATGGCTGATAAATTTTTGATACATTTGTTGCTGATCCTGTACAGCCATACAGTGACATTAACGTACAGGCAGAAGTTTCCTCTGTTGTGCACAATAGTTGTTTTAGGCCATTTTACTTCAACTTTTACCTGAAAAAGAGAACTACAGCTACAACCAGTTTTGGTCTATTGTTTCAGTTACCAATTTAGCCATAGTTAATAGAGGCAATGTGTGTATAGGTGGGTGAGGAAGGATACATATTCTTGTGTATGCAATAAATTTTTAAAAAATAATAAAAATAAAATAATAAAGAGAGAAAAAGAAGAGAAAAAGAAAAAAAAGTGTCCCAGTAATTCCATAGTCAGGACTTGAGGCATGACAAAATAAATGTTCAGCAACCAGGAATTCAGAGGTCAAAGTAATTTAGTTTGATGCTTAAATACGTATTTTAGAGTCTAATCTTATATTACCAATATCTCACAACCTTAATCTACAACGGCCGTTTAAAATTTACATGCAGCAGTTGTTTAAGAAGATGATGATCTCTGATGTATAACTTTTTTTTTTTTTAATTTTTCCTTTAGAACACATGGATTCAATATGGACAGGCACTTCTATATGTTGTATCTTCTTCCTGCCTCATAATGCTGTGTTAGAAAGATACGCACTTTAAACATCAGTTGGAAGAGGGATGTCATTCCTATCCTAAAACTGGGAACTAAGGCCAAGAAAGACTAGATCAATAAACATATACTTAGTGATGCTCACTACTGAACTATGGAATCTTTAAGTATTCTGCCATCGAGTTGAATACATAGTCTAGTATGATGCATATGGGTTTCCCATATAACATGACTTTTTACCAGGGCCTGTTGCAATAGGACAAGGGGTGATGGTTTTAACCCGAAAGAGGATAGATTCAGACTACATATAAGGAAGAACTTTTTTACTACGAGGGTGGTGAAACACTGGCACAGGTTGCCCAGAGAGGTGGTAGCTGCCCCATCCCTGGAAACATTCAAGGTCAGGTTGGATGGGGCTCTGAGAAATCTTATCTAGTTAAAGATGTCCCTGCTTATTGCAGGGTGGCTGATTCTATGAGTCTACGAGTTAGAGGCCAAAAAATGGGATTCATAGAAGTCAGAAAGCTTAAAGACCTGCCTCAGTTAGGCATGAGGATAATTGATGTTCCTCCCATGTCATAGGTTCTTCTTACTGACAGAAAATCCTTTATCCAGGAAGCTTTCACATGAAATTAAGCGCCTATACAGGATCAAACATTTTTCACCTGAAAGCTGAAAATGAAAATTAAAGACCAGTGAGTCCAAAGATCCACCAAGCCCTTCTTTCCTACCCTTCCTTTAGGCCCCTGTTTGCATCTCTTACATTAGCACTGCCTAGAACTCATGTTTTTCTGTATCAAGTCACATGGTGGCAGGCAGGGATAAATTCTACGTTAGAAACCACACCATGCCCCCCCAAAATTACAAAATTTACTAGCTTATTTTGAAATTTGAGCTATACAAGCCATTGCTGACCATCTCCCATTCCATTACCCATGCTCTAAGTCCAAGTAACAAGTTGGTCTTTGGAGACTTGCTGACTGTAACATACAGAGTTTCTAAGATGGGTTAGCATCAGCAAAAGTCCTGTTAATATTTGCAGCTTACACATGCAAATGGGTTTTGGTGTCCAATCCAAGAGAGTGGAAGTAGGAGCCCAGACATACCAGTCGTAAATCCTGATGGTGTTTCATGGAAATAATCTTTCTGAAGATGCAAATTGTCAATTGGTTTAAGAGTTTATCTTGTCACATATAACATATAAACCTCTAGAATGCAATCCTATACAATCAATTCAGAGAAGTCTAGCAGAATTAATTTCTTTTTAGTGAAAAGTCTGTTGTTGTAAAAAATATGATTAAGTTGGAAACAATATAGTCGCAAAAGAAGATACAATTTCAGAAAAATATCAGTACTGACAGCCTATAAGAAACTTACAAGAAAATCTTCTCTTAGATATTTGTTCTTCTTCCTTGTCTGTTAAACTAAAAAAAAAAAAAAAAGGAAGGGGAGGGGAGGGGGGAAATTAGAAGTACTTTTAAATATAGCTACCACTCTACTTTTAAAATCGATTTTTTAAAAATTGTTTTCCTCTTTCTTTTCCAAAATGGCTGATCATATTACTATTGAGCAGTAATAAATAAAAATTATATACAACGTTCAGCATTCTTGCCTAGTAAAAACAGTACTGTGAGAGAAAAGGATTCCCCCACACATTTTGTCCCTCTTTTTACTTCCTTCTTCTTAAGTGGTAGTTCAATCCCCATATATTTTCTCATGGAACATTTAAGAAGTGGAAAAAAAACCCTAAAATGTGTCATTTTCATTAAGACATTTTCATTACATAATTCTACCTTGAAATTACTGAAAAGCAAAGAATTTAAAAGAAGTTACAAACAAGGACACAGTGGGAGTTTTGTTGCAAGAGAGGAAAAAAAGTCAATCTGTCCTACAAAGGTATATTAATATGATGATCATTCAGTAAATGATTTTCCCCGAAAAACTGATGGGCTGGGTTTCAGCAGGCATTTGTCCCATTAGCATTAAGACCTCATTAAGAAGCAAATCACAGGAGAATATATGGAAGGAGAGCACTAGCCAAGTGTTCTCTCTTTGTTTGTGATAAATAGCTCTCTCTAAAAATAATGACATCTCTCTCACATTCTGGAATTTCAAATATATATGGTACCCTCTGGGACATAAGCATAAGAATACTGTTCAGGAGCAAAAGACTGACTGCAGCAGGGCATAGGGAAGAGATTACTTGGCTATGTCATCTGCTGGCTGCTACAGAACACAATAATAGAGGCCTCATGCCTCTCTAGGAAAGACCAAGAGCCAAAGTTTGGAGACCAGACTTTGTTAACTTCTTCTGAATATTAAATATTGCAGAAGAGCCAGTGAAGACTCTTCTGCAAGGAATAGGAGGTCTGGGATAAAAGACAGGCAGAGATTCAAGGTCATTTATGTATCATTTTCTCATACCAGCTTGCTCCCTGTCAAAAATTGTGGAACAATTGGTACATGCCTTCATGTCCTTAAGGTAGGGCTTTTTCTGCTGCTAGTTCTGAAGAGTTCACATAACTCATACTCTAAGGACATCTTACTACATAATAAATTTCTTCAGCTGACTTCTTCCTAGACGTTCTCTATCCATGAAGAGAATATTTTCTTGCATATATGTAATACCTGGCTCCTTTTTTTGCTTTAAAGATACTTTATATGACATTTTACAGACTTGCCAGTGGCAGTTCAAGTAGATGTTTGAACTGCTGTTCTTACATCGTCTGAATAATACAGAGTGTGCCTTATGGTCTTGCCTGTGGGATAATTCTTGCTCTAATGTGCTGTTAAGACATAGCTGTAAAATGTAAACAAATCTTCCAAACCCTAATGAATAAAACCCAAATTTTTAGAGCATTTTTAGAGCATAATATACCAAAATTATTAAATAATGTGAACCATTAACATGCAACTAAGGTTTTTCATCCATTGGTATCTGTAAGACATTTAGCTTAAAATCCTCACCCTTGCAGAGTCAATGTGAGTTTCTTTACTTATTTCAGTTAAGGTAAAATGTTTTTAATTTTACTAATAGGTTTCCAAGAGGCAACAGTGGAATACCAAAACGTCATGCTTTGCTTCACATTTTCTACTCAGATGAAGAAGGCTGTTAGGAATAATTATTCTTCTACATGTGAAGCTATCCTATATTAGGCTTTTCATCATTTAGCTGTCTCCCACATGCTATACATCCGCATGGTAAAAATAGGGGTGGGAATATGGACTACAGGGCCATTAGAAAACAGATATGTCCAGCCCTACACAATTTCTAACAAATGCAGAATTTCTAAAATTTTCATGAAAATCAGATCCTTAAGGACAGCAGTGGCTTAAACATGAATCTTGGGGAAGACTAAGAAAAATGAAAGCATTAAATGCCAAGATCCCCTTGGCACATTTGTAGGTCAAAACAGCATTTCCTGAAAATAGTGTGGGGTGTTTTTCTATCAAAGGTAGAACAGATCAGTGATAAAATTATGTAACTTCCACAAAACTTGTTGCTTCCAAAATTTAAACACCCTATCTTGGTGAAGCACTGAGGAAGGAGGAAGTCATTGCAGGAATAACACCTTTTCATACTTACTTCATACTATTTTCTATCAAAATTGTAGTTTTGCTGGAGTAGGGCTTCAGAAGTCTTGGGGACAGCTTTCCTTTTGTGTCTTTTTTTTTTTTTTTTAATTAATCAAGAAATTCTTTCACTTGACTCCCAAGTCTCCATCCTAAGAGATAGGTCCCTCTATTAGAAGGGACCTTCCTAATTCACAGTCCCCCTTTTAGGAGACAGGAACTCTGCTGAACCTATATATACAGTTATATACAGTTATTGCACATGTTGTGTCAGGTACTGATTGTATGTTGCTGCTGTTTTCTCAAAACTGGCTTTAAAATGTATATAAATTTCCATTTTCTTCTGATGTTCATTCTTTCCATCATTTTAGCTATTCTCCAGGCTTATAATTTATTTAACTGTCAGTCCTGATACATCATTATTCCTTCATTTCTACCTCTTACATTTGTAGTGATATCTCCTATTTTGTTAAATGATTCCTCTTTTGAACAAAAGCCACAATCTGTTAAGGATAGTAGTGCCTCCCTCACTCAATTTAGCAGCTATAAATGGGAGGTATGAAAAGAGATACCAAGATATTACCTTTCTAAGGCAGTTTAACTCTCTTACTATTACAGTAATCAGACTTTAAACAAACTAATCACACAATAATCCATGTCCTAACCATTATGACCCAATAACACAGCTATTACATGTGACTATTGAAGCCACTAAGTGGACAGCAAAAGGTGCATCCTGGTTCCCACTGTACAGGTTCTTTTGCTGTAAATACCAGAGCTTCCTAATGTGGAGGAATTCATAGACTATTTTTCTTGTCTTTTGGATTAATTTAAGAAAGAAGGTGTCAGAGTATGTGCTTAAGAGTACAAAGCAATCATTTTTTAACCACTGGTGGGAAAGCAGTTTGCCAGTGGGGAGAGAAGTGTTGCTATCATTCATTAATCAAGCAACAGTTTGACCAATAGATCACAGATAACTGCACAGCATATGGCTGAGTTTCACTGTTTAAAATGGAGAGAAAAAAAAAAAGACAGTTCTGGGAAGTGAGACAGGAGATTTTTCAAAATGTGCTTTCCACTCTGCTCGAGTGACTAAAGTCAGTCACAAGCAGGTTCAAAACCAATTTGGAGAATGGAATGAAACTATATCTATGAAGATTACTCTTCGTAACACAGGCTAATAGGGAATATTCCTATGTGAATTATTGCCAGGCATGTATGTTTACCTTAAGGCTTCAGCAGATGGTAAATGGCATTCTAAAAGTTTGATACTAAGTTTAAGCTGAGTTGTAAGTTGATACCACTAGCAATAACAGTTCTAATATCCCTAGACAAGTCAAAATGAAGCAGCAAAAGAATAACAACTTCAGGGACAGCAACCAGAGGCAGAAATTTCACTCAGTCATAACGTTTAGCTGAAAAGCTTTTCCAGTGAAACTATGGTGTTTACAAGACTGAGAGTCCAAATGATATGATTTAGCTTGTGTCTCTCAGCAAATGTAAAAGTAGCTGGACCTCAACTCAATGTTCACTGCAAGGTTCCAATTTTTGGAAAAAAAATAAATATTTAATAAAAGAGCCAAAGCTAATGGAGTTTCATGGTTGAAGCCTGGGGAAAAAAATGACCCTAAAGTCCTACAGCAATTCTACAATCTATTTCATTTCATTTTAATGGATGACTCTAGAGGTGATTGAAACTCATACAACCCACTAAATATATAATTTCAGATATGATCCATAAATGTTTAGAGTGTATCTGTACCTGTTGTGATTTTCTTTTCTCTTTACTGAACATTTACATTTTTAGCGTTTTTCTGTTTCTAGAGATAGGTTATAATTTTCTTTTCAGTTCAACACAGACTGTGACACAGGAAGTAAAGAGTGCATGTTCTCCCATGAATAGTTCTTCTTTTTTGTTTTTATTGCTCTCAGCATGTGAAATATAAGATGGGTTTGACTGCAAGTCAATGGTTGCTTTTTGGCCAACATTGCAAGAACACTAGCCAAACCCTTTTCAGAGAGGAAAGTTATATCAAGCTTAAGTTTACAAATGGAAAGAAAGCCAAAACTATTAGTAGATCACAAAGAAGTTCTTCAGGAGACCTGTGCCCAAGCAATACACAGTGGGGGTTAAGAAAACAAAGCACAAGCTCATTTGAAATGGTTTCAGTAAAAAAAAAAAAAAAAGAGTGTGAAAGCTTCCAAAAAACACAAAGACCAAAAATTAGAGTGTGATTCTGACTCTTTGTTTAATGACAAAAACTCACAAACCTTCCTGATACTGCTGCTTTTCTGATCAAATCAACCCTTTTCACTGAAAAAAAAAAAAGAAAGGTTTGTGCCTTTGTCAAAAAAGATCCAGTTGGTGACATTTTAAATAAGCTGTTGCTTTAGTATTTCCTAGAGAAGACTGACTGCTCAAAATACCACTTTAACCTTTTCCCTATTTTTGGTGTGTGTTCTTCACATTCTCTGTGTTTCCCCTCACTCACATACAGCACTTTGTCTTTTCAGCTAACTGCTTCCTGGTCAACACACAGAAGTGAAACATCTCCCAAGTGGAGTTCAAAATGTCAAGAAAGTCAGCAAAAGCAGATTTTCTTCTCTAAGCTGAAAGATACATTTTCCTAGAGGCTTTTTATATTCCTTTCTTATCTTTGTCAAAATAAAATACTGTTTTTATGCATAAGCATCTGGCTGTGCGATATTTTGATGCAATCAGAAATAAAATTGGTATTGCCATAAATGGATTAATGAAATGAAAAACTATTGGTCAGTTGCTTTCAGACCACAAAGCAGGAATGAGTAGGTAGTTTTAAAAATATACAATAGCATTCTATTAAAAAGTACAATTTACTTAACTTTCACCAGAGTGATTTTGTCAATTGTATAAAGCCTTTTACCTGAAGATCCCACTATGCTACTTATAAGCTCTATTTTGACACTGAAGCACAGACAGGCTAAATGGCAAAGCACATCAGCAGCACAGATGAAAATGGAAGCCAGACTTCCTGAGTCATTGTCACTTAATATCACTCAATACCAATGCTGTCACTTTTGCAAGACCCTTTGAAGCCACATCACAGTTTCTGGATGAATTTGAATTTCTCTTCTGTAGACTGACCAATGGACAGCAGTAAAAAGGAGATGATGTTTTCCACAATGTGTAAGAGCCTGTTATATAAAATGCAAAAAGACATCTAGCAAGTTTATGAAAATGTTCAAGGCTAAATCCCTTCAGGCCTGGACAGTCAAATGAATATGTGGTATTAGCTTTAATTACTTTTAAAACAGAGTGGAGGAACCCTGACATGGGCTACCAATCCCATGTGTATTCTTGCACATCCTCTTCTGAAAATCATGTCATAATTAGAAGAACTGCTCAGCCTGGTTAGTCTCACATTAGTGTGATATGATTCCATTCTCCAGCATCACACCATCATTTGGCTAGAGAGACCTCCAGGCAAAAATATCAACTCTGAATGGCAATACATTCTTACACATGAACTGGATTTTCAGACACTGTTAAGCAGCAGATGTCCTCTGAAGTCAATAGCCCTAGAAGAACTGAGAAACCCAGCTCTCTGAAAAAAGACATCTGCACTTGTCCAAAAGCCATGAAGGAAGGTACAGAGAGACAGCACTATTCAATCAGAGATAAAATTACATCTTTGTAGGGCCATGCTTATGCCTCAGATCGTGTGTTTTCTTCCTGAAGCTGCCAGCAGAGAAGGCCACCTAGTGGCTAGGGTGAGAAGACAGGAAAACAGCAGCAGGACAAGCAGTAGAAGAACAAACAGGAAGAAAATGTATTTTCCTCACACAGCCTAACGACTGAAAGACCCCTGAACGACTTCATGTCATTAGCAACAAGCATTCAGAATTCCACTGTCCACAGATGAACCCATTCACAGTTAAAAATAGCTTTATCTGACAAATTATTTTAATTCCGTTAACACTAATTCACTTCCTGACTTAAAATTTGAAGGTAAATCTGTACTGACTTTTTCTGTCCCTCTCAACATGTACATTGCACAAGTTTGGGCTCCTTCTGTCATCCCTTGTTTAATTATTTGATGACACATTTTGTTCTTGGATTTGGCTTTTACTAATGTAAAATTTATTACCTTTTTTCCTTCCTATGAAAAACTTTCAGACTTAATCTAAGGAATTTAAGTTAATTTATACTGCTTTGAATTTCACCTCAGAGTGTCTCCTACTTCAAACTAAGCTAGCTTCAGCATGCATCGAATGGCAAAGATTCCTGTAGCCTAAGACAATCAAAACACGAGATTTTGGTGCAGATAGCTCTTCCATTGATCCACAAAGCCACTTTCATTTATTTATTGAGTTTATAATATTAATCCTTCATAGAATAGCAACAATGACAATAGAATTAAACTTTGTGACTAGAAAATGGCCTCCTGCTTTGAAAATAAATGTCTCAGCCTCACCTAAGCATTTATTTTATATAACTTTGCTTACAGTGCCTCGACATTTAACATACTGTGGGAGACCATTATCCATTCACCGTGTTCAATTCCATTTGCCTCACTCCTCACTTATGCCACATAAAATTGACATCAGCCAATCAGGCAGCTGAGACTCAACTGTCTTTTATTGTTATTTACTGCTGATCATTTTTTAAAACATCAATAAATAAATAGCTATTTTAGTTACAAAAGTACTGCTAGTGTTTCTTGACTGAAACATGCAATAAGCTTTCCTCCAAAATACTCTTGTTTTGGGAAGAAAAAAAAAAAGCAGGGGGGGAGAAGGACAATTACTACTGCATCAATATCTATCAAAAAGGTGACAGTGCTTACATTAATCTTTGTAAAAAGCAAGATGAAAACATTGCAAATAAAGTCATCACACAGAAAACAATCTGCCCTAACATTTACCCTAACATTTTCTGTGACAATGATTTTTTTGGTTGGGATTATTTCTTTTAACCCTTTCACTACTTTTCAGCCAATCCATAGTTTTTTGTAACTCTTAACAAAAACAAAGATAGTTTCAAGATGCAGAAGCTCAGGAGCTCATTCTCTCCTATTTGTCTAATTATTAGATGCTTTAATTGGGTGCCAGGATCTATTTGTAACATTAACTCAAGATCTGGAACTGTGGTGATATGTCCCCATTCTGAAAACAGAAATATATTATCCAATCTAATTTTAGATGTTATGGCTAGCTACATAACTGTCCAAATTGAAAAATCTTTCCTTTGTGATAGCTAGTGGGCAATGAGTTGGAAATAGGAATTACCTGATATTATGTGATTATTTCTATATATTACTTTGACTTTCACATGCATTCAATGTCTCTACATTGCTGTGTTCTGAGGATATGAATACAAGACCCATTAGTTAATTTGCTCTTTGTCCATGCATTATTATCGTGTATAAGGGCTGGAAGGAATGTCCTATGAGAAGTGACTAAGGACTTTGGGTTTGTCTAGTTTGAAGAAAAGGAGGCTGAGGGGTAACCTCATTGCTCTCTACAGCTTCCTGAGGAGGGGAAGAGAGGCTGAGCTCTTCTGCCTGGGATTCAGTGACAGGACACGTGGGAATGGCTCAAAACTGCATCAGGGAAGGTTCAGACTTGACATGAGGAAACATTTCTTTACCAAGAGGGTGGTCAAACACTGGCACAGGCTTCCTAGAGATGTGGTTGATGACTCATGCATTAATGACCTAATGTTTAGGAGGTATTTGGACAATGCCCTCAATAACATGCTTTAATTTTTGATCAGCTCCGCTCAGAAAGTTGGACTAGATGATCATTGTAGGTCTCTTCCAACTGAAATATTCTAGTCTAGTCTAGTCAAGTCTGTTGTGCTCTGTTGTGTTCCATTCTGTTCTACAATTATATTATGTCCATTCCTATTTATGCTCTCTCATGTCATAAAGGGCCAAGTGTAAAAAAATAAAAGCGCTTACGGACCTAAAATAACAGTATATAAACTTTAAAAGTAACCAGTGTGAAACCCCCTGCTCAGCTGCTGCCTGTCTAGTGAGAATTCAGTGGAGCTCCCTATCTTTTAAGGAGTCCTTCCCTGGACATATACAGAAGCACATCATTTTAGACAGTGCAGAGCAGTAACAGAATGAGTACCTACTCTGTACATAAGTCCAGTTAACAGCCAGAGTCTGGACATTACTCTCAGCAGGCTCCCCGGTGCAGTCCATTTTATCCCAAAACTATGCAACCAGACTCCAGAAGATTCAGTAGTTGCCACACCTGTGTCTAAAAACCATAAAAAACTTTTAAAAAAATTCTCTTATCTTCTGCTTCTTATGTCTTTTCCTCAGGTGCACACTTAGTTATCAAGCTAGCGAATCTATGTAACCATTTTTTTAAATGAACAACCGATGAATTATTTTAAGCACAATAGCACAACCTACACATTCTCCAACCTGAGAGGGAAGACAGGAAGACAATCTAAGCATAAAAGTTCTTCACTGTGGCCCTTGCTTGGACGTGCTCTAAAAGTTGTATTGTTCTTTACAGTGTATCTTTTCCAATGCCTCCCAGAGATGTTATGAGCCAATAAAGAGTTGTAAAACTACTGGAGATTTGGGTAATACTGGAAAGAATGAAGAAATATCATTTATAATTAACAGGTGTTTTTAATGCTTACAGTAATTCTGATCCAGCAGGCAAAATACAAGATTTGTTAGACTCTCTGACAATTATAACATTCCTTTTATAAGAACATAAAGCTCCCTAAACATAACACAGAAACACTTTCAATTCTCAAATCCTCAGTATATTTTGATAGCTTGTCAAAAAAGAACTGAGGATGCTAAATAATGACATCTGCCGTTTGGGTGCCCTCATATGTATTACAGATGCAGTTTCTGTGCTTGGGCATCATTCTCTGACTGCCTCCTGATCCTGCATGGCAAGCACCATGAAACATTCATGTAATGAGAGGCAGCTATTTATCCTTCTTCACATGAAACCTAGACTGTATTTTAAGGCAAAGTCTGCCAACACAACTTATGCATGACGATTCCATAATGACGGCAATGCTGGACTAAGAACACAAAGACGACATCTAGATTTATTCCACTTGCAGCTTTTTCCAGTCACCTGAAACTAATCAGAGTAATTTTAGATCAATAATGATTTGTGAGAGAGTTTAACATTACCCCAAAACATGGCAACCCCTCCTACAGTAGTATATAAATCCTGTTAAATTTTATCAGACACAGGGCAGTCTATTAAAAAGGATAAAAGATGCAAATTCTATTAAAATATTCTGCTTGGAAAGATAACATAAACTACTTTTTTGCTGGCTTTTAATCCAGCTTTTGCACAACTTCAATGTCACCGTCATATGAAATCAGACTGTTCATATAATATATTTCATACAACTGTATTGTGACTATAGGCCAAATTCTGAGAGTTAATTGGTCCATGTTGGAAGCTTACAATTAAGTTCTTGAAAAGTAATACCCATGTGGTTCACGATGAAGAAGGCACTGAATTAAGCCTTCATTCAGCACCTAGCCTGTGGTGGTTAGGTCTTCTTGTAACATTCAGTTGAGCTATTTTTAAGTTACATATTGCATTTAAAGTTGACCTGAACAGTAGTTTGCAAGTTTGTGCTTCTTTCTTTAGCCCTAAAAAGGAATATTGGACCTACTATTTGATTTCTTCATGCTTACTTTTTCCTTTGGCTTATGTTTCCCAAAGAATAATTTTGCAAGATTTGCTGGATAGGTGAAATAGGCAGAGAAGTGGTTTTTTCAACCTTTACTGAAATTACGGGAGGATTACCACTAAACTGAAGAAAGTCTTTAGCCCTCAATAAATGAGGCCCAGATATGCCAAATTTTTAATCACTTACTCCACAGAATGGAATCCAAATACAGGAGTTCAATTTTTCAGAACAGTACCACAAATACCTCACCTAAAAGGCCCTTGAAACCCCACACATCTGAGCCTTAATCACCTGTAACCATGTTGAATCCGAAGTCCAGAACATACTCCTAGAAGTCAGAAAACATTACTGTTTCAAAAGACTAAGTAAAGATGACACAAATCTACTGACACTGACCATCTTTCGTACAATGCCATGAAGAAAACAGGCAATTTAAAACCTAGCTTTGGGTAACTCCTCCAGCAGGAAGGAATTAAACCTATGTTTCTCAGTAAAGTGTGATATCTGAAAGGCCACTAACAACTTTAAGGAAGAACATACCTTACGGATGCTGTTGAGATTGGGCACCAGTAAAGAGGAATGAGAGATTCATGCGGTTAGTGAGATCCTGACTGCAATCTTGCAGCCAGTTCTTCAACAAAGAGTCAGAAGCCCCTGGTCTAACTGAGTAAGGTTTAGCATTTTTCAGACTGAAGTTTGGAATAAGATATCTAAACATATTTTTGGATTTACACTTTTGCCTTTGCAAAGAAAAATATATTTCCATTTAGTTGAATTAAATTAATATTAACAATAACACTGTGTTCCTAAATAATTGGCAGAAGTATGAACAAAAAACAATTTCCTTTATGGCTATTTAGCTTTTTACTACTTGACACTCCTGATGTTGTAACACTACAAGTTTTTTTATTCAAAATACACAAGATCTGAATTTAAATGTAATGTGACAAAGAGTTGTTTCTTGTAAATGTCATTTCATTGCTTTATATATCATAAAGCAGCACAACAAAACGTGTCTAGATCTTTGTTAAGCAGTGGAGGGTGCCAAGTGAAAGAACTATTCCCATCACACTGAGACCCATTTTGGGATCTGTGGCATTGTTTTGGGCAGGCACAGGAGGTCTGTTTACTTGTGGAGTTCTGGTATGATGTGGTGTTTGCTTGTATTATTTCAAATAAATGCAACTTACCAATACAAAATTCCCTCTGCAACACTCACTAATTCTTAGGGTTACACCCATTTCAAAGATCAGTGTGATGTGGATCGAACTAAGTCCCCAGATCAGCACACACTGTAAGTTAAAGTTGCTTAGAGGCTACTATAATTTTAGTTTTGGAGTATATTTAAACCGTAATTCTTTAAAACAAACAAACAAACAAATCAACAAAAAAATGAAAAAAATCCAAACTTTAAATTATCTAGTGGGTATAAGTGCATCACATTCTGCAGGACCCTCCAACTTAAAGAGAACTGGAGAGTCAGGCCTGACACACAGTCTTTTAGAAGGTGGATCTGAATGCCTTCCTTGGATGAAACACTTTATGTTCAGTTTCTTCCATTGCTAATAGGCTACTGTACACACTGCTGCTTTGAAAGCAGGACATTATTTTTGCTCATTACTTATTTTCTTATTTTTTAAAAAAGGAGACATAGGCAGTTTTCCCCAGGAGACAGGAAGAGACATATCTACAGAGCCCAGAGAGGGGCATCCGATTCCCAGAGACCCGAAGGGCTTTTGGCACATTTGTAGCATTCCTTAGTGTCATTTCAGGCAGTGTCCTGCTGAGCATACAAGACATTATGCATCCCATTCTAGGAAGCCTTTTTTTCTTGTGTAGGAAGCTTAATGCAGAACTATAGATTTCAGTCTGAATTATGATGCTTAAAAATTAAGGGTTGCACTCATCTTTGAAAGAGTCGTATCTTCAAAGATTTTACACTTACTTTCATTAGAGCTCAAAACTCTTTTAGAAAGTACACACAACAGCATAAAAGTATTCACTATTATAAGTTTGTCAGGCAAACAAACACAAATATCTCAGGTAACTGAAACAGGATGGAACTTTATATGATTTCGAAGTTTCAGATGGAAAATAAACTTTACTTTATTTTATAAACTCTTGGAAAAATGTACTAGCAAATGAGCATTTTTACTTATTTAGGTCATTCATCTCTATTTGGAAAGCTTTTTAAAACAAGCTATTGGGCACTGAAGCCGTATGGTGCACACAGTTTGATAACAGTCTAAAAAATAAGCGTTTAAAATTAAAGACACGTTATTTAATTAGTAATAATGCTAACTAAACTACTTTGGTAAAAAAAAGGCTCCTACAGTTTCTCGGTAGCCATCTATTAAGTCAATAATATTGCAGCGTTTAATGTTTTCAAAGGATAATTGTCTCCATGTGGAACCAAAATACCTGTTTTCAGAGGAGACAATTTTTTTTCTGGTAGAATTGACATTGAATTAAGTTTTCTTACACAGAATTGTTATTACTTTGGATAGTTAATAAACACTGGCATCTGTTTGCTTATTGAGCTTTTTACTGAACTGTCTAATCACATAGCTAATACTACCAAAGATATCTGAAGTACATACAACATACAAACACATTTAAGATAATATAGAACTCACTCCCTGTTGCTTGGTATCTTAGCTTACATAGCTATTTGAACCTAAGCAAAGTGAGTGTAAAATATGCAGGAAGCACTGTCAACATCTTGTGCTCACACTGTAACATTCTTCATCTCATATGGCATAAGGTGCTATGGAAATTTGGATCCAAATTTTCAATATTTCTGTGAGACCTTATGAGATTATTATGGACATTAAGGAAATGGTTTTCAAGGCTTATGAATTTGCCTTTGTATCATTAGCTAACATTTCCTTCATGGTTGGTGTTTCATCTTTTTCACACCATATCATTCTGTCACAAGCAAGGACATCTATGATCAGTGACTTGCATAAGGCTGCAATCAAAAAAGACAGTCAAAGCAAACCAAGGTCTGGAAACTGAGCTGTCAAATGGCAAATGTCTTGCTTTTTATAGAGGCAATGCAGATGTATGGTTCGATGTTTGGGCATGGGTAAAGTTTACATAGCTATGTACAGTCTGGAACAATTGGCAGCTGAGATCCAGATTTGCACAAAGACTCTTGGGATACCTCCAACTAACATATGCGTTAATCGAAGTAACTGCAATACTCCCTTACAGATCAGTGGTCAGGACAAAATTCCTCTCCCTTTCATATCCCTATCCAATACGGCTCATGTATAATCCTTGTTCAGAAAAGCTTATTTGGAGCTCGGCTGCAAAAGGAGACAGTTCACAGCTAGTCATTGGGCTGGCAGCCCATGCAAAACCCGGGAAGGAAAGACTGTAATCAAGGTGACAGCCAGAGATCACAGTGGCTACAGCCACTTATTCCCCACCCCCCACCCCCAACCCTCCTAATTCACTCAGAACAAAACCAGGGGGATGAGGCAATGCTCATAGCTGCCTGTTTACCTGGCTGCCCACCAGAGCTAGAGGAGAGCAGCCAGGAGAGCAAGTGTTCACGCTGACATTTCTTAAGCTGTAATGGACATTTCTTGTTGCACACACCAAATGATTTGGCATTTTGAGGTGATTTTAAACCACTGGTTAAAGATATCAAAGTTCCCTGAGCACTCTGCGGGCTGAGTGTTCCAAGAAGACAGACCTAAGACATGGGTCAAGGCCTGGCTGCTCAGCCAAGAGTTTCCATACTGCCAAGGTCTTCTCATTTACCTCTGTGTCAAGGGCACAACTAAGCCTATAAGCACAGATTAAATTATTCAGGCATTATGTTTGAACTATGGAAGAATTGAGCAATGTGTTTTTATGGTTCATGAGCTTTTTGCTCTTATTCTAGCCACTGAATATTGCACAGTTCTTATCCAAGTGATTTCTGTTTTCTTCCGTATTCCTCCAAATAGGCAACTCTCATTTTCAAAGAGGTTTTTCCCTGTCACCCCCTCAGAGTCTTCCTCTTATCCACCCACCGAGCAGCAGGGAGGTAAAAACCCATGGGGGCTTTTTTTAGGTGCTTACGGAGAGAACATTCAAAAGAAATGAGAGGTGAGAGACTGGTTAAGGGCTTGTTTTAGCTGGAGATAGGGTCTTGGAGAGAAGAAATATGCTTTCTTCACTCCCTCTGACCTGATGCAAGAAAAGTAGAGCACAGTTATTTTTGTGACAGGAATAAGCCTTTAGTGGTGCCTGGAGTACCTATACTTAGGAGATTTGTGTGCATTACAGGGAATTCCAGTGTTACATAAACAAATAGTTTGAAAACACCCTTAATATGGACAGCACAGAGTGGACAAAAAACCTTCCACAGTTATGTAGCCCTGCAGCACCAAAGTAAGTTTTACTGGAAGATAAAACAATCTCTTCCATCGACTTTTACATTAAACCTTTTGTCTACTTCAAGGCACTTACTGCATCAGTGCAGCCATAGTAATGCAAATAGTAGCACAGAACAGGGTTTGCCAATGTTTCATACTAGGATAAATCTCTGTAGTTTGTCAATCTTTCCCTGTGAAGAAAAGGATTCATATTTTAAACTGGAAGTGGACATAAATTTTTGATCTGGGCGAAAGCTGCCATGTTGGATGTTGTCAGTCTGCATCAGCTTGCAATTATGAACTCATTTTTGTATCTTTGTTAACGGGTTAGAATCTCCATGAAATTTTTTTTAGGCTGACTTTTCTATTGAGGTAGAAGGTGCCTAATTGGATTCTTCTCCCCCTAAATTTAACAACAAGACCTTGGTTTGCTCTGGTATCAATGGGAGATGGTGCCAGAAGTGCTGTTTTTATTGGATTTATTTTATTCCCTTTTTTTACTTAATAAACAGGAAAAAGGAGCCAAACATTTCACAAACTTAGTGGTCCACAACAGTCTTATCTAGCAAAATGGATAAAACAAGAGGGTTTCCATTGCTACATCTTGCAATGGCCTGACATTTGGCAGCGAACAACCTTTCTAAAGTTCAGGCACTGCATTAAAAAGAAGATTATAAAGGGCATCATTAGAATTGAGGAGGGAAACTGTTACTCAGCATTTCAATTACTGAGCTGCCTGAGTGGCAGTAAGAAATAATAGACACAAATTAGTACTATTGAATGTTCCTAAATATCTACTCAGCAGCCTTGAAAAGTGATTTGTGTTTGGATACTGTCATAAATTTGGAAACATTCAAATAAGTTCACTGTTCTGTCTCTACTTTCTCAAAATTCAGTTTCCAAAGTATTTTGTCAGTGCAAAATTATGGACCTTGAATGTTCTCCTTATTAGTCTGATTGCACCCCTATTAGCATTTTTCTGTGTTTTTTTTCCTGCTGTGGGCATGTATAATTTATTGAAAGCATTCTCACAATTTACAATCCAACAAAATAAACAGCAAGGCACCTTCCATAAAATTTGATATTTTTAATTAGCCCACAGAGACTGTGAGTATTGAATGCTCTATATACTCTAATAAATCACTTAGGGCATGCCACTAGTGAATACTGTAGCCTTACAGTATACATAAAATGATTGCCTTGTGGTCATCACTACAAGAAAAAGAAGGTCTATGTGTTATAAATATGGTGACTCCTACAGATGCTGATGAACTCGGATGGGATTTTGATCGAAATATTAGAAATTAATTACGTTTATCCTTCTTCCTCTATTTATCATTAATAATGTCTTAAAGTTATATTTTCCTCTTTGTCTTAAGCATTAAATGAAAGAAAATGTTGGGATATTGTCATGATGAACGTGTGTTTATCATTGACTCTACTGTCAGGGGTGGGGGGAGAGGCTTTTCTGCTTGTTTCCTATAGTCTAAGTCATACTTAAAATAAGGCAAAACAAAACCAAAGACCAAAAGCCTCAACAAACGAAACAGCACATCCTTGAGGCCAAGTTGCATTTATCATGGTAACAGAGATATTGCTGTGTGGATTTCAGCAGTATTCAGCTGTCACATTTACTCACATGAACTGATAAATCTGTAATGGCTGAAAGACAGCAATTGATTTATGAGTTTGTCGGAATGGAATGGAACCACTGAAAATGCCCTTAGTAAAAATCTGCAATTTTTCACAAGGACTTGCTTGCCTTAATAAATGTGAGAATAAGTTTGATTTCACTCAGAATTAATGTAGTTTGAAATTGAAATGAGTTTCACTTCCTGCCTCCAGGAGGTCTGCTGACAATTTTAGTGTAACATTTAAGCCTATGGGGGAAAAAAAAAAAAAAGAAGCTGAAAATGGAAAATAAGATAAATTTTCCATAATTTGCATAATTAATACATTTGATGAGTTCAAAATCAATTAAATTTAGAAAACGTCAATTTGATACAGGATGAAGTTGTTTATTTTCCAACATCAATAGCCACTATCATTACTCTAGCAGAAGAAATCTGAGTATCATATTGATTAATAGGTAAGTTTCTTAAATACATACTCATTTTGACAAAATTCACCTTTCTCTCATTGTCATCTACGCACACTGCAACTGGAAAGACATTCTCTGTGTGATATGAGGATATTATACTAAACACATATCTCTGATGATATCATAAAGACAGACACTCTTCCACTCTCAATAGAGAAATATGCCTAATCATAGAATTGCAGGCTTCCACCTGCACAACACTTCTGGCTGATCTTGCAAAACTACATGTAACATGAGACACTTATACAGCCTTTTAGAACAGTGTACACTTCTAGCAAAAAATGTTTTCTGAAGAAGAGAATAAATACCTTGGTCTTTATCCATAATGCTACACTTTTACTTAAAGAAATAAGAAAAAAATTATTCTGTTTTCTTATTTTATATAATTCAGCCTTATTTTTCTCAATATTGCTGTAGCAACTTTTTTTCAGAACACAAATTTTAAGCCTTATGTAGTAGAAGAAAAATCTCTTCTTGTGCTATACAGAACTTACTGTGAAGTCCATCTTGCCTTTAAGGAACTGTCAGGAAATCCTTTCTTTTGTCCACAGTTAAGTTGGTTGGAATAGGAAGAAAATGGATGTAACAGAGTCTTGCCACGTCAAGGATCTCTGTAGATTCTGTTTAACTTCCCTGTCCAACATTTCTCTCAACTACTGCATGCAAGAGCAAAAATAAGTGCCAAAATTCACCACATACACACCAAAAATGCACCCCAAAATCTGCAAACAAAAACAAGGGATAGTTGAAAGACGTTGGTTTGACTTATGAGATTAAACTTATATACATATTCTGGAATTCAAAAACAGAGCAACAATATGGTAATTTTTGACATATATCATACAATGTATGTTCAAGTGATAGCTTCCCAGAAACACTGGGAAGTCTATGCTTACATTGCAGCAAAGATCTGATTTTAAGTAAAACAGTGGTATAAAGCACGGTTCTGATTCCATTTTTTGCAGTACACTGTAAGTAGCCCAAAACCAGTTAAAAAGTGAAGTCTGACTCCCATAGTAAGGGTAAGTATTCTGTACTTATTTCTTTAACAGATGCTGTGCTGACATTTCAACTGTTTGACTTGTTACCTCCAGAGACTATGTAATCCTTCCCCAAGGAGGACCAAAAAGCAAAAAAAATAGACATAGAACCACTGAAAGATAAACACAGAATAATCACCCTTGCTATTGAATCAAAACTTAATGTATACTGAGGAAATAAAACAACAAAAGAAACAGGGGAGACAAAAATAGCCCATAACAAGCCAGAAGGGTATAAAGTCAGTTCCTGTTGGCGGAGGGGGTAAGATATGCACTTGCCTGGGGTAGTAAAATAAGAACTGTAATGAAGCAATACAGGACAGTGTGGAATTGCAAATGAGGAAGATTGCATCCACTTAAAGATTAATTCAGTGGAAAAAATCTTCATTCATTAGGAGAAAACATTTTCAAACAAAGTTGTGTAGTATTTGGGCTTTATAGTAACTGAGACTGCAGAATTTACTGATTGGGAGTCTGAAAAGTCGTTCAAAGGCTTAATGAAGGTAAAACTTAAAAACATGAGACTAAAAATTAAACATTAGATTACCATCAGTTTCAACACCCTAAGCCTTGTCCAAAGCTAATTGTTGGTTGAAACAGTCTTATTTACTTTAGCGTCTCTTATGGTAGGATTTTGCTTGCTATGTCAAGGCACTGTGTTAGGCCTTGAGATGCTGAATGACTGTGCAAGATAAATCCGTGTTCAAAGTCAACTTCTTCAGGATGGCAACTGCCAGCCAGGCAGAAAAGCTATTCCAGGCAGAGGGAGATTTTCTTGTTTGCAACAGTCACCAAAGCTGAGAAAGCCTCCACTGACAGATATATGTTATGTCTCTATGCCCTAAAGACATTCAGGAGAATTTCTCGGTAGACTCATTTAAGCATGAGAGCTGTATTCAACACATGCAAGCATATGTGGAACATACATGGGACAAAACACAGAATCAATAAAATCTCGAAGGCATTGTCCAGAGTAACATGGAGATCAAGCAACAGGACAGCAATTCACTCCCTTCTCTGTGCTGAACCTGCTTTGCGTACAAGGTTGGTTGAAGGCCTGTGGAGAGCAGAGCTGCGGTCTTCATTGCCATCCTCAGTGAAAAACGTTCAAATGTCAGAATAGTCTCTCAATTTATTTATTTTGGTACGGAGACTTTGGGATCAGGAGGTGGGTAAGGTGTCTTCTTTTTTCTTTTTTTAAAAATTTATTTATAATGTATTTATTTATTGCATTATATTATTATATAGATATAGTATTTAATATTTTTTTATATACAGCTATTTATTTTAAAACTTTATTTATTTATCTCTAAAACAGTGTTGTGCTTGATTCAGTAATATATAGACTGTGAATCTGCTTTTGAAAATTACTGTGTATTCCTTGACATTCACACTAAACCCTGTCTGAGAGGGGGTACTTATTTTCTCTGGGATGATCGCTCAGTACAAAAATACAGGACTGAAGGAGACATCCTAGGTCACCAGTTTAAGTCCCTTGATATCACAGGCAATCACGGTCTATATATCAGTATAATTATTACCTTTTTAAGGAAGTTTTGTGTCTCATTCTCACTACATTTACTGAAAGAACACTTCAGAACCTCATTCCCCTGAGGCTTACAAAAGTCCCAGTTTCAATTTATTCATAGTTTGTTTATGCCTCCCACTGAATTCATAAACATCTGTTATATCCCCTCTTAGCCTTTGTTTTGCTAGCCTAAACAAGCTATGCTCTTTTACTTTCCAGTAGGCTCTCTTTCCCCTCATCATATGAGATTGAATTCATCTTTCTTGAATATAGTATTTAAAATTATGTCTCCCCAGTACTTTGTAGAATGGCTTTAATACTTCCATGTCTTTGCTAGAAATATCTTATCTGAGACAGCTTAGGACTGCATTTGCCATTTTCTTATCAGTGCTTCAATCATTCTGCATTTGATTAATGTAGCTGTGCTTTTTTCTCTGACATTTTTAACTGATGAGCTTCCAGCTTCTGGAATAATTTTTTATTAGTCACAAAAAATGGAACTTTGCATTTTGTATTGCTTAATTTTATCTCATTTCTGCTTCTGCCATCCACAGGACTCTTCAGGTCTTTCTACATAATCCCTGTCCTCCACAGAATTTAAGCTGTTTCCTTCTTGACATCTTAAAGACTCACTAGGACACATACACTTGATATTTGTGAAAATAGTAAATGAAACCATAACCAACTTCTATAGTAACACAAAAAAATCTAGCCCAAACCTGCCTCTTACCAGGTCTTTACCTACTGTACAGTTCTCCTACAATTCTTCCTTACTTTCACTGTATCTATTAATAAATTCCCTAAGTAATTTCATAGTAAATTTTTTTTCAATTGACAGGCTAATTTCACGTTCTTAATCTAAAACACAGATTATCAACACATTACACAATCTACCTATGAAAAATACAAATGTACATTACCCTATTTTTAATTGATTTGTATTTCTTTAATTAGAAATTGCTTCCATCTTTGTGCTGAGTTCAGACTAATGAGACTCTAGTTACCAGCAAAGCAATAAAAGAATATGAGCTTCTTCTTACTTTCAATAAAAATAAGAGACATTTTTTCATTGATTTTAGGAGGGCATGAGTCCAAAATTATGTCATTTTTTTGAACTGAGGTGTCAAATTTGGGTTTAACATGTCTCAGTCTCATTCATTCTGAAGACTAATTTAATCAGTAGTATGATAGTTTTAATACTAATCCTAGAATTCAGGGTCAGATATCAGGCAGATGAATTTTACCCTGTTACATGATTACTCTCTTTTAACAAACTGCGTTTTCTAAGCATCTGAATCTTGGATCACCAGTTTCAAGAGATAGCATTCATACTGTAGGCACTGTGGAAACACATAGACAATCAAAATTTTTCATAAAGTTTTCACGAGAAGTTTCAAGAAAACTCATCTTAGTTTCCTTTGCTAATAACACACATACTACTCTAGAGAAAGATCTAATGGTCCTAAAATTTAAAAAAAAAAAGTTTTTTTTCCCTAAATCCAACATTAGAGTGTAATAGGCTGAAGTTTCTTTTCTTTTTATGTTTGACTTTTTCAGTAATTTAGATGCCATGGAAATAGCATACTTACCTCTGAATTCTGAGGATTTTAGGTATTTGAAGGTAAGATGAATGATGTTCCTTTGTTTATAATTCATAATTGTAAGTCAAAATTATATCAAAACATATGTACTCTACTCTTTTCCCTTCTTAAAAAAAATGAATCAAACAGTTTAAAATTAAGATGAAAAAGATGTAATAGTCTGAACTATAACGGAGTAAAACCCTATTTTTTTTTTTCCGCATCTTGTAGCATATGAAGGGTATGTTTGCTTTTTTTGCTTTGGCAGGGAGTGGCAGGAAGGATTTTGTTTGGGATTTTTTTCATTCCTCCATTCTGGAGTTCATATGCTGCTGCATAATAAATGTCACTCAATCAAGTGATGAACCATGCTGGGAATAAAAACAAGCAAGATGTCACAAGTTATGAACATTGTTTTAACATATGTCCCTGGGCAAGACAACTGCCATTTTGCAGAGAGGATTGAGGTGTCTTTTAGAATCACATCAAATCTACTCCCTTTCCTAGATGCCAAGCAACTTTTCTTCCCATTGTATATGTAATATAATGCAAACTTGATTTTTTTTCTTAATCTCTTTTTAATATTGAATCAGGAGACATGATGAATTAATCTTTAAAAAAAAAGCTTAGAAATATATGTAGCTTCAAAAAGCAAGATGTCTAACTGTATCTAATTATATTGCCTTCATAATCCTATGCAAACTTCAGTTGCACGGCAATGTGTGGATTTGGCTGAAGATTAAATTAATCCCTGTTTACACATATCACGTAATTCTATCTCCTTTCCCTGAGGGAGAGCATGCCAAATTTCAGAAGCATGAGCAAGCATGCTAATTTTGACAGCGATGAGGCAGATTTAGTTAATAAATGCTCTGTATAACAATAATACTGAGAGAAAGGGCTTCAAGTACCACTCAGAGATCACCCCTTCCTCTCAGCCAGTCAAGCAGTTCAACTGAGTGTCTTCGCTTCAGACACTCTTCTGGGATTTAAATCAATCTACATAGCCATCTATTTCACTCCATATGCACACAAGGGAAAGGGAGCAGAAGTGCTCTGTTCGCGATACCGCTTCCACTAATGCCAGTGCACTCTCTGCCGCCCCCTTTTCAAGCAGCTGCTGTTGCTAACAGATGGCAACATCTGTGGGCACAATGCCCAAGCACTGATGTATGTTCCTCACTCTTGCCATGCCAAATATCTGCTAGGCTTTAAGAGAAATTGTGAACACTGATTTTCTTCCTACCTGCTTGCTTTTTCACCCAAACTCCAGCTATTTAAAACCTCAAATCTATGCCTCTGTAAAACCAATACTCTCAGAATCTTGGAGTTAAATACTAAAACAATTGTCTAATTCTTTCCCAAAATCTTACAAACCCAGGAAATATAGCTGTGCCCTGTAAAAGTAAAACAAACCCAAAGACATGAAGCTATGAAAATCCTTAGATACATGAAAACCTTAATTCTGTCTATAGCAATTCCATAGAGTAATGACACAATACTCATCAATGCATAATGGTATTTGTGTTCCCAGACTAAATTAAACAGGACTTTAATACCAAATTAAAATGTTTTTCTCCAAGAGGGCAACAATTACAGCAAAGGATTTAGCCTGTGCATGACCTATTTCAAGGCTGTCTTTTAAAGTCTATAAACAGGCTAAGACAAAGTTACTGAGATCCCTCTTTGTGTGGTTAGCTGGCATTCAGAAGCTGGAAGGGAAGAGATTAACATTTCACAGGTGAGCAGCTTCAGTTGCAAAGGAACCTGCAAAAAAGAGAATTATCCCAGTCTCAGCCATGGCGAATGAGGTATCCCTTCTCCAGGGTAGAAAGAGGATAAGTAGAATGGAGTGTGTTAGTTAAAGGTTAGTTCCTCTTTGAAAGAGATAAAATCCTTTCAGAAAAGTCAGGATTTAACAGTGTTAAATGATCTTCCTGGTAAATTTAATTTAAAAGTCAAAGTGGAGGAACCTTCTTGATTGGCACATAATTTAGGTTACGGAAAGTCTGTTTGACTGATTTGCGCAGACTGTGAAAAGGTTGCTGATAAATTCCTGTTAGCAACATACAGTGTAACACAGAGCATTAAATGAATGACGAAATGAAAGTTGTATGAAAATAAAATTTTAAAATGTGCTATCTCCTTAGGAAAGAGAGAACATGCCAACCTCATACAAAATATAAAATCTCAGTATAAGATTCAAAAACCATAAAACTTATTTTTTCAAGATGGCTGGTAATGTTTCAGGATTCTCAGCAGACAGTGACTGAAGGAAGCTAAACAACACATGGATCAAAGAACTTTTGTACAGGGCTTAATGAAACACAAATCGATCAGAACTCTGCATTTATGGAGATAACTATTACCTCTAGGTCTGAAAAAGTGATCTCTGGTGGGCAATAACATCCACAGATCCAGGCAGTGCATTCTCTTTGGTGTTGACTCTTTCAGTTACTTTATGATGCCTTTTACTATGTATGAATAAAACCATGCATGGTACCACATCCTGTAGCTCAACAGGGTTGGCTACAGGATTGACATGGACAGAGGAATAACCAACAGAACCAATAAACATAATATCAGTATCATGTTATTAATACACTCAAGAGACACCGCATAGCCCGGTGACTCACATGGAACTACCAACAGCTCTGACACACCTGGCACCTAAATTCTTCCACGTGCTCTACTGAGTTATCTGTTATCTGTTCACCATGAGCTCCAATCTTCTGAACTCTTTCCATCTAACACGCTTATGGTTTCCTGACTGTACTTGTTCCCTACTTCATGCTAGTCCTTACACTGCACTGTGCAGGCTGGCTGTGTAAATCTGACTTAGGTTGTCCCTTTTATGTCCCTTTTAGAGAGGGAGGTGGAGAAGACAGGAAAGTGATGAGCAGAGAGCCTTTGATAATTCGTGAGTCTGAGTTCTCAATATCCATAACACATGCTCAGTCTCTGTACTGGGTGTCTGTGGTAAGCTGCGAGCAGCAGGTGGCTGCAGGGCAGCCCCTGTGAGGAGTAGCCGGGGCTCCCCCATGCCAGACACCTGTGCTGCAGGACATAACTGAGCCCTTCGGCCAAGGTGGTGCCGCCTCTGTGGAGACATATTTAAGGAAAGGCAAAAACCGCTGCACATCAAAGAGAGGAGGGAGGGGGGAAACATGCAAGAAACAACCCTGGGGACACAAGGGTCAGAGAAGAACGGGGAAGAGGTTCTCCAGGTGCTGAAGCAGAGATTCCTCCACAGACTGTGGAGAGGACCATGGCAGAGCAGAGACCTATCACGACATCCAGTGGAGGACTTATTCAGGAGCAGGTTTTCCTGAAGAACCACAGCTCGTGGAAAGGACTGAAACTGGAGCAGGGAAAAAGCATGAGGAGGAGGAAGCAGCAGAGATAAGCTGTTACGGACTAGCCTCAAACTCCGTTCCCCATCCCCCTGCATCAGTGATGAAGTGTAGAAGTGGGGAATGAAAGAGTGAAGTTGAGCCTGGGCAGAAGGGGAGAATGAGGAAGGTATTTCAGGTTTTTGTCTTTGTTTCTCACCATCCAACTCTATTTTACTTGCCAATAAAGTAAGTTAATTTTCTTCAAGTCAGGTCTGGTTTTCCCATGACAGTAACTGGTTAGTGATCTGCCTTGTCTTTATCTTGACCCACAAGCTTTTCAATCTTATTTCCTCCTGCTGTCCTGTGGAGGTAGGGGAATGACAGGGTGGCTGGGTGGGGGTATGGCAGTCAGCCAAGGTCAGGCCACCACAGTCCTTTGACTCCTAAACCTCTATCATGTGAATGATGACAAGTTACTAATACCAGTCAGAAAATAAAATATCTAGGTGACAAAACTTTCTAGATTACACAACTTAAAATAGAGGGTCCCCATATTTGGCTCTTTGGTCTTTCAGGAATCAAAACACCATGAATTCCAACCAGAGTGAATTTCACTGTGCTACATTGGCTACATTTCCCCACCAGTTGTGCTAAAAAACTTTAAGTTAAAAAAATAACATCCAGGTATTCTTGATTATGTGAATATAACATCTAGAGGATAAAAATGCAGTGTTTTACATGCTGTTTCATGTTAAGTTTAGTGTGTTTTTACTAGGTATAAAGTTATTTTTCTCTCCCAAACCTTTGTTTCAAAACTAGTGTTGCACAGAAATCCAGACAAAAGGCTTACTTCAGTACTGAAGAGCAAGACATCACTTTATAGATTCAGGGGTATTCTGTCAAAGTTGCTTCAATTAATAAAGAAGTATCTCAGCTTCACCATAGGACTATTGCCTGCATTTTCCTACCCCCTGGCAGAAATACCACAGGAGAAAGAAATATTCCCGTTTCTTTCTCATGCAGAATTTGTGAATAAGACTTTCTCCTGAATGACCTTAATGTCCAGCTCCATAACAACTCTAAAAGTTGTTTTGCAAGCAGATCAGCTCTTAAGGACTCCTTTCAGACTTAGTTTTGCTGATAAAACTATGTGATGCTGATAAATATAAATCCTTACTAAGAACTGAGAGCTCTATATAGTGTTGAACTTTACTCAGGAATCCACAGGAACTCAATTTTGAGCATAATTTTCACAAATGTTCAAGAGTATAAAACTATGTTAAAAAACACAACAGTGGGAATATCTTATTTGCTACCATCTTAAAAGAATGCAATTTTAAGATGGCCATAGTCCATATAAAAATCCTTCTGTGTAATTTACTGATGCCCAGTTATAAACACATTGTGTAATGGTTTTATAAGAGCTTCCCTCTGAAACCAATGTAGCACAGTTTTACTACTGATTGGTAAGGAGTAAACTGGACTGTCCCCCATCCAGTTGGACAGTTTCTCTATACTGAAGAGATCTTAGGCTAAAAATCAGATTTTAAACAGGTTCCAAGTACTGAAAATTCAATCAGAAAACAGATAGCTACACTAATCAAGTAGACTAACTGAGTCATCAAAATACACTGTCCAAATGCTAAGCATTTAAACTAAATTAAACCTTTTTTTCCCCTTTTATGTATAAAAAGAAAATCTTTAGCTTCTTCATAGTTGCCAGTTTTGCCATGTCTTGCGTGATGCCAACAGAAAACCATCTATAAACTACACTGGTTTCAAATCACGTACACAGTTTCACAGAAAGCTGTGTTATACAGATATATGTTCATAGTTCATTAGTCTTTTAGACTAAGCATAGTTCTCTCCACAGAGTCAGAAGAGTAACTTTGAAGTGCAGTTACCAACTTTAAAAATCAAAGTAACAGAACCATGTCCTACATCAGCCAATAATGGAAATAGAAATAATAACTTGTGGTGGTGGTGGTGGTTTTGATTTTGTTTGTTTTTGCAAAAGATCCTTCCTACTCCATGGAATATGCACACAAAGAGCTAAAGTGAGATAACTTCTACCTGAGAAGCCTGAGGATGAATACACTAGTTTTAATTTAATCTGTTGGCATTGGCTGTCTGTCAAAAGAGATTTGTGACTGCTAAGTTTGTTCCTTAACAAATGCTGAGATACCATGAAGGTTTCCTCTGGGAAAACAAAAATGGGAGGACAGGATAAACAAGCGTTCATCAAAGAGGATTTAGCCTTTTTAGTATCAAGAATTAATATGAGTTCTTTTCCTGGTTGGGAAGATTTAGTTACATTTATCTAGGAGCCTATAGATTATGTGTGCAACCCAGGAAAGTTTTCCAAGCCTGGGGACCATTGTGAAGCACATTCTCCTCTGGTTGCAATGAGCACTCGAGGAGGAACAGATCAGCTGAGCACATGGATCTGAGACTGGGAAGCCCTCCTGAGTCCACAGTTCGGATATAGGCCAGTGAGCCACCGCTGCTCTGCAGCAGCTGATCCAGATCAACTGTCACCGTGAAAACAGGGGCATAACATGAAAAGCTTACAAGTGATAAATATTTTGACTTAGCATGCATTTTGCTAAACGAGGTTGTTAGTGTAGGCTTTTTCTACTTGTTTCAAATATCCATATGGTAGATATTTTATAATGTTGTGTGTTGCATCATGTGATTTGACCTCATTATTTGAGTTTTGCTATACCAACTACCTGGGCTATCCTTTAATGTCCATAGAGAGACCATACAGAACATTTCCATCTCTAGATGCAGTAGATGTGATTTTGTAAGCTTTCAGAAAAACTTTCTGAGATTAAATTGACACATTTGTCATTTACTCCTCTTAGACAAACCTGCTTTCTTCTCTTCACTAGTTTCTCTCTTCCGAAGAGGAAGATGCTGACATGGCAAATCCAAGCAACAGGCAGTGTCTGGAAAGCTGTATCGTGTCAGAAGAAATGAGAGATTGAGAATTTAGCTCACTGCTTTCCCAGTGGCAACATTATATCTGAGATTCCTTAATACAGTTTTAACTAACCTGTTATTTAACTGATGAGAGAGAAAATATCAATATGAAAAGCCACTATCTAGGTTGCAAGCAAATACATGTCCAGAAATGGAAATTCAATAAAGTCACTCTTGAATTAACACTGATCTTTAAAAACAGCTACTTGCTGTATGTATTGAATCCTGTTCTCTTTCTCATAAAACACTGAGAACTCTAACCCATTCTATTTTGCCACACCAGAGGAGCCATAACTGGGACTACAGAGAATCGTGAAAATAGGTCTGTAGGATACTCCAGTTACTCCACAGTAAATCACAGGATTTTCTGCATTCCTACACTATTAAGAGAGCAATGACTGTAATGGCTCAAATCTGTAGCCTCCTCTATTCTCACAGCTCAACGAAGGCATCTATTCATGGAATCAAAGAACGGTTACAGTTGGAAGGAACCTTAAAGATCATCTAGCTCCAACCCCCTTGCCATGGGCAGTGACCCCTCCCACTAGAAAAGGTTACTCAAAACCCCACTCAACCTGAGCACTTGAACACTTCCAGGGATGGGACATCCACAACTTCCCTGGGCAACCTGTGCCAGTGTCTCACTACCCTCACAGTAAAGAATTTCTTCCTGATATCTAATCTAAACCTCCCCTTTTTCAGCTTAAAACCATTACTCCTCTCACTACACTCCCTCATAAAGAGTCCCTCCCCATCTCTCCTGTAGGCCCTCTTTAGGTACTGGAAGGCTGCAATAAGGTCTCCCCGGGGCCTTCTCGTCTCCAGGCTGAACAACCCTGACTCTCTCAGCCTGTCTTCATAGCAGAGGTGCTCCAGCCCTCTGATCATTTGCATGGTCCTCCTCTGGACTTGCTCCAACAGGTCCATGTCCTTCTTATGTTGGGGGCCCCAGAGCCAGATGCAGTACTCCAGGTGGGGTCTCACCAGAGAGAGGAGCAGAATCACCTCCCTCAACCCGCTGGCCACACTTTTTTTTATGCAGCCCAGGATGCAGTTGGTTTTCTGGCCTGCAAGCACACATTGCTGGCTCACATTGAGCTTCTCCTCAATGAACACCCCCAAGTCCTTCACCCAGGGTTGCTCTCAATCCATTCCCCTCCCAGCCTGTATTTGTGCTTGGGATTGTCCTGACCCATATGCAGGACCTTGTGCTGGGCCTGGTTGAACTTCATGAAGTTTGCATGGGCCCACCTCTCAAGCCGGTCCAGGTCCCTCTGGATAGCATCCCTTCTCTCCAACATGTCAACCACAGCCCACAGCTTGGTGTCATTGGCAAACTTGCTGAGGGTGCACTCAATCCCACTGTCCATGTCGCCAACAAAGGTGTTAAACAGTATCTGTCCCAGTACCCACCCCTGAGGAACACCACTTGTCACTGGTTTCCACTTGGACATTGAGCCATTGACCACAACCCTTTCAGTGTGGCCATCCAGCCAGTTCCTTATCCAACAAGCAGTCCATCCATCAAATCCATGTGTCTCCAATTTAGAGACAAGGATGTCATGCAGGACAGTGGCAAATGCTTTGCACAAATCCGGGTAGATTATGTCAGTTGCTCTTCCTGCATCCACCAACACTGTAACCCTGTCATAGAAGGCCTCCAAATCGGTCAGGCATGCCTTGCCCTTGGTGAAGCCACATTGGCTGTCACCAATCACCTCCTCATTTTCCATGTGCCTCAGCGGAGTTTACAGGAGCATCAGCTCCATGATCTTGCCAGGCACAGAGGTGAGACTGACTGGTCTGTAGCTCCCTGGGTCTTATTTTTTCCCTTTGTAAAAATGGTGGTTATGTTTCCCCTTTTCCAGTCAGTGGGAACTTCATAAGACTGCCACAACTTCTAAAATACAATGGATAGTATCTTATCAACTTCATCTACCAGTTTCCTCAGGACACACAGATGCATCTCATCAGGTCCCATGGATTTGTGCACCTTCAGATTCCTTAGGGTCTGAAGGTCCAGGTCTTGAACCTGATCTTTTCCTACAGTGGATGGTTCTTCATTCTCCCAGTCCCTGCCTTTGCCCTCTGCTACCTGGGCAGTGTGATTAGAGCCCTTGCTGGTGAAGACCGAGGCAAAAAAAATCATTGAGTACCTCAGCCTTCTCCATATCCTGGGCAACCAGGTCTCCCCATTTCCTTCTGGAGAGGGACCACATTTTCCCTAGTCTTCCTTTTATCTCTGACATACTTATAGAAGTTTTTCTTGTTGCCCTTGATGTCCCTGGCCAGATTTGAGTCTATCTGGACTTTGGGTTTCCTAACCTGATCCCTGGCTGCTCGAACAATTTCTTTCTATTCCTCACAGGCTACCTGTCCTTGCTTCCATTGTCTGAGTGGAAGTCCCTCCAGGGTTTATCTTACAGTACTCTGCCAAGCAGATCCTTGAAGAGGACAAAGACTGGTCTTCTGAAGTCCAGGATAGTGAGCTTGCTGTGCATCGTCCTTGATCCCCTAAGGATCTTGAACTCCACCATCTCATGGTCACTGCAGCCAAGGCTGCCCTTGAGCTTCACATTCCCCACCAACACCTCCACGTTGTTGAGAACAAGGTCCAGCATGACACCTCTCCTCATTGGCTCCTCTATCACTTGGAGAAGCAAGTTATCATTGGCACACTCCAGGAACCTCCTGGATTGCTTATGTCCTACTGTGCTGTCCCTCCAACTGACATGAGAATTGTTGAAGTTCCCCATGGGGACCAGGGCTTGTGAAAGTGTGGCTGCTCCTGTTTGTCTATGGAGGGCCTCATCTGCTCAGTCTTCCTGGTTGGGTGGCTTGTAGCAGACCCCCATTGTAATGTCACCTGTCACTACCCTCCGTAAGCTCTCAGTCAGCCCCTCATACATCCCCAGGCAGTGCTCCATGCACTCCAGCTGGTATTCTGCATTTTAAAACAGGAAAGACAGTGAAAGTTGTGTAAATCTCCTGCAGGTGCTCAGACCAGCTAGATACATACTGCCTCTTAACAGAATTGTGAAAATTTCTTAGGAAAGCAAGTAGTTGCATTGCCACAGAATGGATTATCTCGGCAGCCTGCAGTTTAAAATTTTCAAACCTATCTACCTACCTCACTGCATTTCACATATGCCTTAAAATCAGTGCACAAAATATAGACCATCTAAAATAAAACAGGTCATGATTTTCCAATTTTCAGGTCAGCCTAGGTACCCATTGTTTATGGAACTTCAATTTGCATTTGAATGGTTAATCTCTGCATCAATAACAACTCTCCTTAGAAGCACCTTTCATAGCAACAAGATGCCCCAGAGCTTGCTCCACACCAAAACCACATACATGGCTGGGTTTCTTTTGAATATGGAGCACCACTGCCAAAATCAAAATGATCTTCACTACAGGATACCAATGAAAGAAAAGCCTGTGACTTTAAAACTACTCTGCTGTGCAAAAATTAACCATCAAAGAAAAGTAGTGATGTCTGTACAAAGCACAGTTTCAAGATAAATCACCAAAAAAAGGCACTTTTTGATTTGAAAAGTTCAATTTTACTTCCTAGATAAACAATACACATGGTCTGGCCAAATAAGTCTCATGTCAGGCATGGATCTACAATTTCCCATATTAAGGAAACAATTTTGGTGCTGGCAGTTATACAAGCACATTCTCATTCATGAAGGAAATAGGCTCAGTTAGAAATCTGAGTCCAGATGAGAATGTCCAGTCAGTGAGCAGTATTTTTTTTTTGTTTGGTTTCCTTAAGATTGATGAAGCATTGTGGAACTGGTATTGACAGAGTAACATTAATGCAGATCATATTCCTTTGTAAGCTTTCTTACAAAGTTCCAGGTGCTACTCTTAGACACTCTGTGCATATGTATGCAAGTGCACATGTGTGTTTCTGAAGGAATATGTTGAAAGCCAAGAGATAGGAGTAAAACCTATGTGGAAGTGCGCTTACAGGAGCCAGAAAAAAAGGATAGTGTTTGCTGATACATTCAGGATCTTTGAAGAAAAAAAAAAAATACTGGCAAATTCTCATCATGCCATTTCAGAGTTATTCTGTGAAAAGTGTGTAATAAGTGGATGTAAATAACTATGACCAGAAAAAGAAATAGAATGTTTTTGCATGTACATTGATCCTGATTGTGGTTATTCACAAATAGCACACCACCGGAATACAGACATACCATCTGGAGTCACTAGACATGAAACTGTAAAATCACCCGTGTGTTCCATGACTTACTGTCAGGCCTCTAGAACAGATACCATCATAGTCAGAAGTGTTATATTTAGGCCACTTCACCTCCAATTTACTTCAAAACCCTTTTGATGAGAAAAATGGCAATTTTAATTATTTCACATGGTGCTAAAAAGAATTACGCTGAAGCGAAGAAAGAATCAAAACCTTAAAAATACAACAACACTGTATTTTTTCCCCCCTTACTGTAGAAGCACTGTCAGCTTCAGACAACTTCTAAGCTTGTGGCAAGTTTTGTTCCATGCTTGATAACATGTGTCACAACTGAATTATAAATTATTTGTGGTAGCATGATTATGTGATTACAGGGGGAATCAGGAAAGGTATCTTTTCCTTTTTTCACAATCATATGAACAGAGAGCCTTTATGTTGTCATACCTCCATGTTCCTCATGTGAACAGAAATGAAAAAGCTAGTGCAGGCTGAATGAAAAATGAACTGACTTGTATTTATGAACATCATTATTTACACAGCTCTGAATTATATTACAGCACCAAAACAGTTATATATACAAAGTTACAGAAGAACCAAGAACTGAGTTTACTGTACTATGAACAGCAAGACTTACCAATGTTAATGCCTAACTTTTTTATATAGTGAATCCTTTCAAAAGTAGTACTGACAATAAATAGCTGTTCTATACTACTACTTTTCAAAATCCACTAACAATGGGCTGTGATCTGTTAAAACAAAATTTTGGGAAAAAACATATTTAATTTATCTGTTAATGTCTTCTATATTAAAGACACCAAAATTTAAGATTTAAGCCACATAATTTTTCTCTTCATAATGATAAGCTGAAAAAAGTACTATTGGCTAAATAGAACCTCACCTGTAGAGCTAGTATTTCCAAATAAACACAAAAGCTATGGTTACGTCCCAGTCCAACTACATCAGGCCCGGGAGAGGTTCACAATGATTCCAAGTGTGACATTAAGACACAAATGAGGTCAGATGCCGCTCACTGCAGGTTTGCAGGTTTATTTTTATTCCCCAGCAAAAGTCACTAAGACAAGTGATAGAGTAAAGGCAGAAGCAGAGGAAAGGCAGAAAAGAGAAGCAGAATTACAGAGCGTAGCAAGAGTATAGACACCACTGCAGGCCCGATGACATCTTGGCGGTCCTCCAGAAGTTCAGCAGGGTCCTGTTGATCCATGGTTGATGGTGGTGGAGGTCTCAGTCCCAATTCCCAAATTGTGGTGGGTCACCATGCCAGTTATAGTCCAGGTAGCCCAGGTCGGTCCATAGTTTGACCAGTCAGCGTGACGGTGGCCTTTGCCCAGCTAATTGTCATTTTACACAGTTGCCATATAAGCTTTTCCTGCCCCTTTGCTGTTTGGGCAGTGCTTGGCTTCAGCAATTTTGGAGTTAACAGCACAGGCTCTGGTGGGCCCTGAGCTAGGCAGGGTCTGGCCACTCTGATACCCAGAGGCCTACACCCTCTCCAGCTGGGGGAGCAACACACCCTCTTCAGCTGATGGCAATCTTGGGTGGTGACTGGCAAGCAGGAGGATGGTCTGCAGAAAGTGCTAAATAGATACAAGCAAGCTTCTTATTGGCCTGCAAGCCTGCCATCGATTTGCAGAAGCTTAAGCAAGCTTTGAGACAATTATTTTAAAGTTCCAGTCTTTTACAGCTATACATAGATAAACAGTCACTTTTTCTGTTTGAAAAAACAAAATGCTTTTTAGAATATTTGTAACTTTTCATACAATGCAATAAGAGATTTCACTATTTACATGGAATCAAATCCATTGTATTCTACCAGCTTGTTCAATCATATCATCTTAATAGGATACTCAGAAAATTAAGATTCCTCCCTCAGAATACAATTATAGCTATTCTGCTTTGGATATTTTTTTATTTCATTTTTTGAATTAGGGATGTTGACCCTAGTTAGGATTTATAAACCCACTACCTGTAATCTGCATTAGCTACAATAAGATACATTTTATTCACTCACCCAACAAAACAGGTTAAGATTTCTTGGTATTTCATGACTGCCACCTGGTTACCTATACATTTTCAGGTTTGGGTTTCAAATTATACAAACTGACAGTTGGGTTCGAATGCAGCCTGATCACAAGAAACAGCATCCTCAAGATTTTGCTGGACATAATGAAGCAAAGTAATGAACAGGCCGCCTTTTGATTTGTTGCTGGGTCATTACCTTGCTTTTTTGATCAACAAGAACTGCAACCAAGAACTTTTTATCGGAGTATTCAAGAAATTACTGGGAGCCAATGAGTACGTGAAATTTTTAAAAGTCAGGTCACTTCATTAGGTATTGAAATAGGCAACCCAAATGTCTAACCTAATCCATCTAATTTTAAAAGTCTGGACATTTTATTTCAATGGAAAAGCTCAGTAATTGATCAGAATCTGAGTAATAAGGAATTTGTTGTTGAGTATGATGAACTTCTGACAGAATACCTTAAAGGGCTAGACAGTCAGTTAAGCAATATCATAAAGAGAGGGCTGTAGGTAAACAAGGGGGAAGGGGAAAGCAGGGTACGAGGAGGAAAAACAGTAAGAAAGAAACTAAGCAGATGGCAGAAAGGGCCATATATTAAAGAGAAGTTAACAAAGAAAAGTTGAAACTTTGAAGTCAAAGTACAAAGGCTACACAGCTGTGTTTATGCCAATAATTCTGAAGGCAGTCATAGGAAATAATCCATTTTCCTAGTTTGACGCAGAAAGGAGACATTTGTTGTCACGAAGACTTATAGTTCTCTTAAAAACCAGGTACACAAACTGCAGAGACTCAGCTGAAATGCTAACAGACTTCCCAATGGAGAGGGCTAAGTTTAATAGGAAGAAACAGAAAAGAGGAATGTGTTGTATTATTTATTGTCTTTCCCTACCTGTCTAGGACTTACAATTTTGAAGACACAGCCATGTGAAAATGCTCCTTAAGATAACTTTGCAATAGTGATGAGAATTTCAAAACTGAGGATAAAACCCAAAACCCAAGTAAAGTCAAGTAAAATTTTCCATTCCCTGTGATGATGGTGTTAGAGTACAAACATTTCCATTCTGGTTGCTCATCTAGTGCTACATCCTATGCCAGATAATGGATGCCACTATGTGCCTTTGATGAGTGTATGAAAACCCTGTACAAGGATAATTTGCTAGAACCTCCTTCTAAAGAAAGTTCTATCCCAAAGCCTAAAAAGCAAAGGGTGACTTGTTTCCTTGAGTGTGGGAGTTTATTCCACCTAGAATCCACTTCTTTTAGTTCACTTTAACTCTAAAGCATCATTACTTGCAGAATAAATAGTATGAATTAAATAATGACAATGCTAAAAAAGAGTATTCATTCCTTTTGAAATTGCTTCCTTTCAGTCACATTAATGATTATCATACTCTTATGTAATAAAACAGACAGAAAGAGAGATCTGATCTCCCGGCTCTTTAGCACGCATTATTTTCTGGCTTTTTTCCTGTACTTTAGGGTTTGGGATTTTATTCTCAAGAGGAAAATAATGCCCTTTCTTTTTTTTTTTTTTAATTAACGTTTCTCCATGATACCCCCATGATTTTCTCTAGCCTTAGTTTCACTACATACAGAATATCAATTTTCAGGTGAAGTGCTATAGACCAGATCCCAGCTAATGGTGAGCAATTCACTTACATATAGACATTATTTAATGTTTTCAGTATTATTTTTCATTCTATCCCAAACAGATCTTGTCCTAACTTGTCCTAAATCCCTGAATATTGACCACAGGAGTATGTGCATGAATTAAAAAAGTCAATTAATGTATTATTAGAGACAAGCAAAGGAACGTTACTTGTCATAATTAGGCATGACAAGCCCATATACAATGGATTTCTTGCTTCAAGGATCAGAAACGGAAGCACCTATATTTGTGTTTGTTTGGTGTTTCTTATTAATAATAATGCATCATGCATAATAAGGAGACTCATGTGCATCATGATCTTCAGATCCATCAGCACAGATAAACAAGTCTGGTGAGAAAAAAAAATAAATACCAAAACAATTTTTATAATTACTATAACGTAAGTAACGAGAATGGTTTGGAGTTGCAGATATGGAACAGCTTCCAACAGAAGTTCTAGTCCATCAAAAGGTGATTTTGCATTTGTACTATTAATCAAAGGATTGAATGGCAAAAGGAGAGAACCCATTTTCTACTAGGGTTAATCTATAATGTCATAATGTACTCTATTTTCCTATTCAAACCTTGTAGCTCCCTATTTGTAATTTCATTTTTTCTTCTCCTCTTCCATCTTTTATTACAAATCTTATTTTATAATAATAGCCTATTATTAGATCAGACAGAAAGGGAGCAAATTCATGCTAGTTATTTCATCAGGCTCTTAGGAATCTGTTATGCTTCAGATTTCTATGATAGTTCTTAACCTCCATTTTTTTCAGGAATATCATTCTGAAAATTGCACTTGTTGAATAAATTTTCCCTACATTCTGTTCTCTTGAATGTAGTTTTTAGTAGAATTTACATGAAATCTATCCTGTTGTTTCTGATTATATGACAGTGGGGGAATTTAATTTGTGCAAACATAAACAGTAGCAATTATACTTGGCTCTTTAAATAGCCTTATTGATAAAGTGCAAAATGTTCTAAAAAATTTGAGGAATTATTTTCCATCATCTAATTTTATGTAATGGCTTGAAATATGTTGAAATTGGTAGTGATATACACAACAAATCCAGGAAAGTGCATTTTGTTGTTTACATGAATAACAACCATATTTGACCAAGTCATCAACATCTGAAAGCCATATTTGGTGAAAATGTCAACATCTGAAACAACGTCTGAAAAATACATTACAAACACCATTTATAAATGATTTTTTAAAAATTACAGGTAGGCAGGTGAATGCTTTAAAGAGACAACCTGTTGTTGGATCTACTCTAATCTTATATTTCCATGATGCTGCAAGGACCTTCAAAAATTACTGTGACTGTTTCCTATCGGGATGGCACTTAATCAGCTTTCCAGGAAATTGGCATGGACTCATCTAGCACAGCCAACATGTCCCTAGACATTAGGCGTAAAAGCAGAAAGACTGCAATGAAGAACACTTACCTTTAATAAAGCCAGGAGACAAACGAATCTAATGCGGTCTTTCATGCTACACAAAGCTAGAACAGACTTCCAAAGGGAGAAATTCTGTCTCTTGTTTTTCAATCTTAATGATCATTGAACATTGCATGGACCAAAAAGAAAATAAACTGGGGAAAGAAAACAGACCATGAGTGGAATCATGGTGGAATTAAGAGTTCCTTTGAGTTGGCACCCAGCAATGTAGGGACAAGTGGACAAAGTTTGAACAACACTTAGGGAATACTGCAGTCTAATGAAGAAGGAAACACTCAACACAAAACAGACACTGTGAACAATATGAGGCCAGAGTCAGTGCTGCAATTTTACAGAGATAAGTCCCAGATAAGATACACGAACTCACTTTGGATCTAAGACAAAAATAGCCCAAGTGTGGCTGCTAGAAAATACAGAATTAAATTTTGGCAAACCATCCAGAATAAGCCATTCAAAGATGTCACCTCTTCCAGGCTATCACTTAGGAAGAACAACAACTCTAGAGAATCCAAATACTACAAGAAAAGATATGAGAGGCAAAAATCAGGCAGCGCTCAGAATCAGAGTTCACAAAATGACAGTACATGAATCTGACACAAAATGACATCTACATGAATTGCCAGTCAAAACAATACACGGTATTTGGAGAAAGATGAAAGAACTACACTGAAATGCATCATTTTGCAAACCCCATCAGAGCATACACAGCATGGACAAATCAGATAACAAGAGGGCTATTAGTTCAGAGGAACTCTTCAATAAAGCTGCAGGCAGTGTTGAAGCAGAATGAGGAATCTAGTAAGTTTGGCACAGGTGACTACAGTTATGTTTATGACAGTGAATTAGTGCTGAACAAAAAAAGAAAACTGCAAAACTGGGCAGTAGGAAGGAAATAGGCAAAACTCAAGGCTCAAAGGCTTATCTTTCTAAAGTGAGTTTTGTGTCAAATGCTTGAGGAAGAGCATGTATTCAATTTAAAACAGCTTTGAGGAAAAAATACCAATTACTGGTTTCAAAACATGTCATCCACAGTTTTTGCAAGAGGTTGTTCTCACTGGTAGAACTGATTCTTCAACTATGGACAAGTTCAAAGAGTAATTGCCCTCAGAAAAAGGGAAGCTGTCAATAAAGTATAGAATAAAGCTAAAAGGGCCCAGTTTTCTGCCCCTATGAAAATTCTTCTGACCTTAAGGAAGGGGATAAAGGAGATACATTCACTTCTCTGGGAATTACAGAGCAAGTAGAAAAAAAAGAAAAGGCTTTTATACTACTTGGTCACTGTAGTCAAAGCAAAGAAAGCAAGCAATGAGGAAAAAAGAGTGAAGCTTTGGCTTCTAAATATGCTAAAATATTGCTAAATAAAGGTGTGAAAAGAAAAAAAGTGTTTCCACTACCTATGTGCAGAAAATTATGGAAAAAGATGTTCCACGCTAAGTACGTTTCTACATTTCATGAATCAGCAGGATTCTGGACAACGAAACAGAAAAACAAAGTTTGCATTTTCAAACTTTCAACATGTGTTTGCGGGAACAGTTTCTTCAGATAATACCCAGGGTAATTCACAGGAAAATATAGCCATTTTTAAATCTTGTAGAAGGCAGTAAAGTTCACTGAATTTCCATTTTAATTGGGAAGGAAACACAGTGATGTCTATAAACAGACACAGTAAACCCTTCTAGAAAAAAAGCTACAGCTCTTGGACTAAAGTTTAAAAAAAAAATTGAATTTGTTAATACGGACCTGCTACAGGTGTTATTTAGTATAGCAAGGCATTAACACAACAAGTTAGTACAACAAAGGTGTACAGGGAGATCCAGTACAACTCAAACCTTAATAGCACAGGCAACAAAGAGCTAAAAGAGCACCTTGGGAGGATAAAATTATTGTACAGACTAGTCATACGAGAATGATACAACACAGAGATGACCCATGAATGGGCTGCTGTGCAACTTTCAGTCACAAAATTAACTAGTAACTTAAAGAGATTAGCCTTTTTAAAGGAGACTGCAATAAGACTGTAAGAGCAATTAAGGAGAAAATTAGATCTCTACAGTGCCAGTGAAGACTATACAGGTGTAAAAAACTAGTGACCAGACACATCCAGGTTATAGATCTTTTGAAGCAAAACAACAAAAATGTGAATTCATTATGTGCAAACAGAAAAGAAAACTCTGGCCTTTCCTGAAGTTTTGCACATAGTTTTGAAGTTTTACTTGTGGGAGACAAAAATTAAACAAAAAGCTACCTCTTTTTGCCATTACCAGTAAGGGCAAATTGTACATGGCAACGTCATAATGGAACACAAACCAGCACTTTCAGCAGTAGTGCTGTAGAAATTGAAAAATCTCATGATGAATTCCCACTACTGTGATGCCTATGAGTTGCCTTTTGAGAGAAAGGGTGTAAGACATTGACTCTGGTCAAGATTTTGCATCAGCAAATTACAGGCTAGTCGAGATGGAGCAAAAGTGATTAACAACACAGTCAGGATAAAAGGTAACAGAGGCAGAAGCAGTCAGATGGGAGAGGAAAGAGAAGCAGTGGGAAAAGGAAAGGAAAAAAGGCAGAAGGAGCAGCAGGGCCCAGACCCTGTGGAAGGAGGCCTTCCTCTCTGGAGGCTGGAACAGAGCCAATGACCTATGTGTGTCTGCACACTCCTGTAGCACAAAAGACATCTTTATCCTGATATTGTTAGATTCACACCCCGATGCCAGAAACTTCCTGTTAAAAAAGTAATTTTTAATTACAAATTTTTCCATAAAGCATTCACACAAGGGGTCTTTTTCAAGGTTATGGGGAATCTTTTTCAGGAATTACCTAGCTCTTGAGTGGTTGACCTTGAAATCTTAATATTTGCATATGTAATCCATTTTGTATGTTATGTATACAAAACAGAGAAACGGAGAAAGAAGTAATTATTTGACTGCATCAAAATGCAACTACTCCTGTTGTGAACTTGACTTTAACCTTCGTATCACATTTGCCAGATGCATTCTATAGTTATTCATCATTTTCACACATCAAGTGCACCTTAGTTCCTCTGTTTTAACACTCTGAAATGTAGTGCAGAGCAGCTGGCCAGATTGTTCATTCTGTTTATCCCGAGGTCAGAGGAAACGTGAACATTTGAAATCTTGTTAATATGCTTAAAAGGTAAGAAAATCTCAGCCCTACTTTAGTGTACAGTCTGCTTTTCTAATAAAACACTTTTCATCTTGCTATGAGAGGAGTTTTGGGGGGTTTATAATTGTGACTAGGGAATCAGAATGGATAAAGTTTCATCTCTTTTAAATGTTCATCTGATTCATGCTTAGCATTCATGCTTGCCTTTCTGAAGGCGAAAGATGGTGCTTTGTACCTTTTCTCTAGCCACACTAGGAAGACTTGATCAACCTCTGTAAATAATACATTGGCACTAATTTCTGTGCTCATGGCCAGAGGCAAGATTGTATGGTGTCTGCTAATGAAAATAATTGCGAGGAGACGGAGGACAGAATAAAAAGACAGTGAGAAATAATATCGAACTTTTAAAAACCTTTAAATTACAAATCACTGTCTACTGTTCTCTCTTCATTTGTATAGAAAAATCCAGCTGACTCTAAATTAGAACTCAGTAAATAATTAATTAACAAATAATTTATTAATCAAATTTCACTTCTTCTATTTGTGAACTAAGATCAAGTTTTCTCAAGTATATTTGATATTGAAGACTATTCATGTATTTCTTCATTTAACTTTTTTTCTTCCGCACAGCAATCATAAGCAAAGTGGTACAAATACCAGGAGAGAAAGACTTTATAAATTGGGATTGAAGTTGGGGCCTGGCCAACGGCTTCACTGGGTCCAGAATTCTACCCCTTTAAGTTTCAGAGGCTATCTTGCAAGTCCACAACAAGGTGGTGCCTCTGACATGATACAAATTCAGTGTAGAATCTGAATTTTTTTTACCTCATTGAAATGTATCATTGAGAGTGATATTTTGTCAACAAGACAAACATCTCTACTTAAAAACTTCTTGTTAACTCTGGTCACAATGAAAGAATATTGAAAAGCACAGTCATGCCCGGATCAAAGGGGAGGTTTGGGTTTTCACTGTCAGTGTATATTTTTGGAAAACCTGGGTTTTTTTCTGGCTCATCTTATGAAGGTTTTTGGACCTAATCTGTATATATAACTTAATACTTACTATGCCTGTCTGTACGGTTTTTTCTTCATATTCTTTCCTCTTTTCAGATTTTCGTTCTAACCAAATTACTTTCACATGTTAATGAGATTCTAACTAAATCACACTGAATTTCATTGGCCTGCGGCAAGGTTGACAAAGTTGGACCCTGTGGAGTATTTTCACTCCTTTCCTATTTTGTTTTCTCCCCAAAGGTGGGAGAGGCAGTGCCTTGTAGTTTCACTCCCTGTTGACTTATTTTCCTGCTTTTTCTAGTGTCCCCCTTCATCTTCCATGCTTCACATCACAGCACAGGGAGTGCAGAAGAGCTGCTGAATAGTAAAGTGCCAGTGGGCTAAAAAGATCCTTCTTCTCTCTAATGCCTCCTCCCCAGGCTGCTCCCATTAGTTCCAAATTACTGTACATGCTTGCAGCTGGAATTGGCACCCATTTTCTGTTTCCATGGTAAGTGTGAAGATCCAAGAATAAGGAGGAGTGGCAGGGCATTAGCAAGGACAAGGAGCCACTGGTGTGAAAAGAAAAATTCTCTTTCCCCAAGGACCAAAGACAGGTCCCAACCCTACTGCCATCTGATGTGAGCAACCATAAAGGTGGCCTGGTTAGAAGGGGAAAAATAGTGAACAGAAGAAACTGTCTACTAAAAGATACTGACAGAGAAATTGCCTCTCAGCCTGGGAGCTGGGAGCCTGGGAACTAAGCTTTGGAAGCAGAAACATCCTTGAAAAGTGCAGCTGGCCTCTTTGAAGTACACCTGTCATACCTAGAAAGCAGAGACATCCTGAGCTACCATGAATAAATGTAAAACCAAGAAACAGTAACAGCAGTTTATCATGTGGAACAGTGGAAACAGTCTGGAAAAATAAAATGGGTCTGAAAGAACAGAAAACACCATCATCATTGGCTGTTACAGACGAAAACCAAAAATTAACAGCACCTATTGGCAGTTTAAAGCTTTGGTGTCCTACGCCCTCTTAGCTCTGTAATATAAAAGGGACTTAATTTTTATCCAAAATGGAGCCTCTCTCTCTGACAACTTCCTATCCTGCCTACTTTTCCTTTCCTAAACAGGTTGGATCCCACACAAACTTTCTATGAGATCTTGGGCTCCCCCTAAGGATGCCTGGCTGGCTCTATACTCCTTGACAAAACCATTTTTGAGGTGAGACTCTGTCTGTTATCTTATTGGTCTCCCTTTGGACCCACTTTTTGTAGGTTTATCTTCCCACCTCTGGGATGGTTGGGTCACCGTCTGGGATCAGCTTGTCCTCCCCTTTCGTATGGTTTGGCCCCTTCACAAATCTGTATAATTCACTTGATACTGGTATATATATCCATATAAGTAATTTATTAGTAGTATATCTGGTGTTATATTGTGGATAAGTTTGTTCATTAATGATAAGTTTGCAGTAACCTGTAGTAGTATATACCTACTTGGCTGTTGCTGTGATATTGCTTGTTGCTATATGACTGTTTGCTGCTGTTATTTACTGTTACCATACTACTGATTGGTACTGTATTATTGATCGCTAATAGTAATTTATAATAGCTTTTTATGTATGTGTATACATTTTATTAATCATAGGTATACTTGCTAGTGGTGATTTTTGTGGTAGTTTACTTTCTAGTGGGAATTTTTGTGGTATGTGTGGTAATCTGTGATAAAGTAGAGAAATGTGCAGAGTAAACCCTCTGTGTCCTTGCGTATTATGGAATTCAACAAACCTACAGTTACAATCTCTATACACCTGCAGGCCAGGTAAACCTTTTGGTCATGACACCATCATTCCACCATCTACCCAAGTCACTGTTGGTAACTTGGAAATCCAACAACTCAAGAGTCCTCGTCTCTTTTGATCTACCTTCTCTTTCCCCTTCAACAGGTCTTTCTCCTTCCTTTAGTTAATTTACCAGCAATTCATCCTCTTTCTTCTCCCAGGCATATCAATCCATTTTCTGGCACATGAAAAATTTTCTTCGTCAATCCATCTTCTGTATCTCTGGCCACCAAATAAATTCTCTCCAGAGGACACCTAATCATTACTTTAGTCCATCACCTATTCAGTGTCCAGTGCATCCTATAATTTAACCAGCTCCACAGTCAAACATCTCCTCTATTAATTAAATGCTCAAACTATAATTCCTACTATTTTTACTACCATTACTACCAATAGTAAAGACAAAAGCATTCAGCAAAATATCTTCAAAGTCTTACAAAAACTCACTTTGTTAGAGCTGGAAAAAATCCTCTGCAGCACAACTCAGTATTTTAAATTCATTTGGCACCTATCACAGGAATGGATTACATTCCCTGGGACTGAATTAGTACGGGAGGCATTCAATATATTCTCACATGCTTTGGCATTTGGGCATTACATCAACTGGCCTCAGGTATACGTAGACAGAGACTTGTGCATCCAGCAGCCACAGGAATCATTTGCTGAGCCACAGGCCAATAAACCAAGAATTATCTGATGCCATGGACAGTGACAAGAAGTCACTTTCTGTTATCAGTTTTCGGCTAAGGAATTATCATCTGTTTAGCAGCCCTGTTTAACAGCCCTGTTTATCCATTTATAATCCTCTGTCAAGGACTGAGAAGAAGCTTAAATAACAGCAACAGAAGACAGTCCTTTTCAGGATATCTTCCTCAAAAGAAATGCATGTTGTAGAATTAATAGTTTGAGCATTTGTGTGTGGTTTGGCAAAATTAGCTTTGTATAAATGGCAGAGAAAACTTACAAAGGTCACCATTAAAAGCTACAATTTATTCTTCATGCAACCAAGTTCCCACTAGAGCAGCATGTGCCTTACTCTTTCAGTTCTATATATTAGGCTCATGAAGAACTGAGGCAGCAGTTCTCAATCAAACCAATGTGAGACTGCTGATGCAATATCACTGGGTCTTCTCTTTGCTTCCACCTTTGAAAAACTTATAATGTAATTCATGGTATAAATTTTTGTACGACCAGTTTCTGCAAAACCTGCAGAGGGATTAATCAAAAAGAGAGTGGTCTACACAATTGTGAACAGCAAGAAAGGTGATATGCAATCTCACTGCTACATTAGCTTTTTTAGACGTTTGAGAATTTCTGACATGAAACGAATTTGGCATGTACTATATAACATTAGCTAGCTACAGAGGAGAATGAAGTAATGTTAAGATCAAGTGAAGTAACTATATATACCCACTTTCTATTTTCATAGTTTATTACTATATTCTTAAAACTGTAAATGGAACCCTATAAGGTAAGGTTGAGGAGGATTCAAAACATAAATAAATAGAGCTGAACACATATACTTGACTAAGTAAGACTTAAATAAGTATTTTACTGCTTCTCTTATCCACACTTAATAACCTTTTTGGGTTGGGAAAGTAACCTGAATATTGAATCGTGTTTCCCCTGAAGACTATCATGTCATAGTCCTTTTGCCAACACTCTTGAGTTTATTCCAGCTATATACTTCAGAGCTGTCTGACAGTACCCATCTTCAGCTTTATCTTAAACAACAGCACTCAATATTCTAGAGTCTGATAAATGACTGGCAAGCACCACTAATTTGCTGGATACTCAGTATATTGCAAATGAACTCCAAATGTAATGACACCTGGGAGCTGTCAATCCAGAGGAAAATTGCTCCTGCATTAAAGAAAATGCCAAAGGTAGGAAACAGCTGGAAGAAATTTATACATCTTGTGATAAATTCAGACATAGACAATGGTATTTCAGTTTACTTCTCAGTGTCAAGTATTCACACCAGCCACTGAAGGAATTGCTAGTTTTACTGAACAGATTCCACACTGTATTATTGCCTTACTAATAAGTATATATCCTTGTGTAAAACACAGGATAATTTTTGAGGTAAAAAGAGGTAAAGCAGTAAAAGAGTCTAACTGGAGCCCAGTGGAGATAAAGGAGTTTAGCTGGAAGCCAGTAACTAGTGGTGTACCCCAGGGTTCAATATTGGGTCAAGCCCTGTTTAAATCTTCATTAATGAACTGGATGATGTGGCAGAGTGTACCCTCAGCATCTCAGCTGATGACACCGAATTGGGAGGAGTGTCTGATAGGCCAGAGTCATGCTGCCATCCAGAAGGACCTTGACAGGCTGGAGAAATGGGCTCACAGGAAAATCATGAAGGTCAACAAGGGGAATTGCAAAGTCCTGCAGCTGTGGAGGAACAACCCCAGCCACCAGCACCTGCTGGGGGCCACCCAGATGGAAAACAGCTTGGCAGCAAAGGACCTGGGGATCCTGGTGGACAACAAGCTGACCATAAGACAGCAGTGGCCCTTAGCTTGCTGCTAAGAAGGCTAGCAGTGTCCTGGACTGCATTAGGAGAGAAGCTGCCAGCAGGTCCAATGAGGTCACCATTCGCATTTACTCAGCGCTGGTGAGGCCACACCTGGAGTGATGTTTGCAGTTATGAGTTCCCTGGTATGAGAGACATGGGCATACTGGAGAGAGTCCAACAAAGGGCCACCAAGATGATGAAGGGACAGGAGCACCTCTCCCATGAGGAAAAGCTGAGAGAGCTGTGACTTTATCCTGGAGAAGAGAGGGCTCAGGTGGATCTCGTCAATGTATATAAATACCTGAAGAGAAGATGTAAAGAAAATAGAGCCAGGCTCTTTTCAACAGTGCCTAGTGACAGGACCAGAGACAATGGGCACAGACTGAAACACGGGAGGCTCTGTCTGAACATCAGGAAACACTGTGAGGAAACACTGAAAATCAGAAGTCACTACGAGAGTGATTCTGCTCATCCAGCCTATACTTCAACATCTTTGCTATGAGGATCTTATGGGAGACAGTGGTGAATGCCTTCCTGAAGTCTAAATAGACAGTATCTGCTGCTGTCCCCTTGTCATTCCATCACACAAGGTTATCAGGTTGGTCAAGCGTGACTGTCATACAAAGGTGTTACAGAGGTTTAAACAGTCAAAACAGGTGACCAACTGCCATAGGAAGCTAAAAATTTAGCCTCTCTTTACATCTTCAAGAATATTTGGGGGGGAAAAAAAAAGAAAAAAAAGGAGGTGTCTTTCCTGAAGCTATTTTTCCAGCAAATCAAGCCCTTAGTGATGTTTGCATTAATCTGCAATTTAAACAGAGCCAGACAATTAAGACCTTCAGAAGAAGACTGGTAGGGTTTTTTTTAATTATGTTTAGAACAATTGACAGACAAAATTATACACACTAGACTACAGTTCCATGGTTTGTGCTTCATGTAGACACGAACACTTCTTAAACAAGCATGCTTATACAAGTATTTATAAAATAATGATAAATTGTATAATGTCCATCTTTTTGAATGCTATTTAGCTATAGAAGCCCCAAGACAGAAGTAAAGGTCAATTATGGAACATTATTTGGAAGACATACAAATTTTAAATTCAGTTTTTGTAGTCAAGTTTCTAATTGCCACCATGAAGATTTGCTCTTTTTTTTCCCCAGAAGCTGGAAATTTATGCTAATCAAAAATAAAATCATTAAATCTCTAGTTGAGCTATATGTGTACATTCAAATATTAATTCTCCAAGCCTACTAAATTTTTATTTTCAGCAAAACAATTTTCATAACCCAAAATCAATTTGGGACACAGTATTAATTCTCAACATATCATAATACCAAAGTAAGACATGTAAGGCTACTCAATTTTTTTTATCGAACTCTTCCTTACAAGCACACTCCAGAATTTCTAGTTTCTCTTGTGTAGTAGAAATCCTGATGAAGAAATCTCTGAAATTAGAGAATGTGAAAAGTCAAAGTATATCACTGTCATTTTACATTTTTCACTCTTTCAGTAAGCATCTCTGTGTATTTGCTATTTTCTTCTTGAGAAAGAAACCAGCAGGTGTGATTTCATCTTGATTACTAGTCGTAATTCTAGTACTACATGCAAATATAGCAGGACATCATTCTGTTATGAAACCAGAATCAAACACATTGTGTCCCCAGGCGTAATAGTCTAATTGTAACACAAGAAATGCCTCTTGGATTTTACTACCTAGAATCCTTAACAGGAAGTAGCATGATTAGTAGCAGCTCACCTCAGGGTCTCCATCATCTCTTACAAAAAATTATTCCCTCATGTGTGATATACCGCACTTGCTGCAGTCCTCCTCTGCATCCCAATTTGCTCTTTTTCAGTGCATCAAACTTGTTGCTGTCAAAAGCATATTATTTTCTTGCCACACTTACTGAGTTAGTTCCTCTTTTACAGCCAATTCCTGGCTTCTCTCAGCAGGAGAGAACTTTTTGTCCTCACTTTTAAGCCTTGTCACAACACTGCTTCTTCCCACTTACAGTTCAGTTCTCATGTCCTCCTACACACCTAATGAGATGACAATACTTATTAGAATTTTCCTGGTTTATTGTACTCCTCCTTTTTTCTCCCTTCACATCTTGTAAGAACATAAAACTGAATCAGAAAAGGGCCTAACTAGCCTGATATCTGATTTCTAGCACTGACAATAAATGTCTGTCTCACAAAGAGTGAAAACCGTGCACGTGTATATAATTGTCCTCTCAAGTACTCTACCCAGTTTGAGCTGTACTCACTCTGGGATTTCTCAATACAGAGAGAGTTACTGTATTTTATATCCCGTACATATTTCTCTTCCAAATAGTTGTGTAAATGTCTAGTATGCACAACCATTTTTTGTCAGTGGCGTACAGGTGCTATCTCCTTCAGATGGAACTGTCTTCTCTGCTTTTTTTTACACCTGGTTACTATTGCCTATATTGGGTGCATGCACTCATACTGGAAGAAAAAGTGAACAAGTAATTTTTGGCCACTCTGTCCTTCATAATTTTGTTCATAATTTTGTAGACATTTATGGTATCTCCCTTAAGTCGTCTTTTTTCAGGCTGAAGTCCAGTTCTTCTTGCAAAAGCTTACTTTTGATCATCCTTTCGGTCCTTTTCAAAAGCTTTTTCATTTCTGCTATAACTGTTTTAAGGTGAGAGAACCAAAACTGTGTGCAGGTATTCACCATTCACAACCCTTTCCTTACATCAACAATGAGTAAGACACAATTTGGTGCAGGGCCAGAATCTTGGAACCAAAGCTTCTTGGAAGTGGCAAAACACACCATTAGTGTGCCCCATGACACCTCAATTTTTCCAGCTTCTTCTAAGATCCTACATCACAGCACTAGTCTCAGAAAAAGTAAAGGCAAACTGCACTAACCTTAAAAGGTCATCAGCACTTGTTCTACATGTTCTTCTCCCCTGTCTACGTTCTTAGAAATTAGAGAGTCCTTCATCTCAATTTTCATTAACTCCTCAGATTCTCCTGAAATCATACTTCTTTCTGCATGTCCTTTCGAGTTAGGAATGGGCCTTCAGCATTCCTTCCAACAGGCAGGATTCAATAACCACGAATAATATAGATGTGTAGAGCATTTGGAATATACTGCACACAGCATACCTTTCGGATATTAACTGTGCATTCGGTTGTTAGAACTATTTCACTGATAGTATTCAACACCGAGCACTGCAACTCTGAGGAAAGCTGCAGCAGTGTTTGTTAATAGTTCAGATCAACAATCAGTGTAATGCATGAAAATGTTTTACTCATTGGGAATACTGACATCTATTGCTCTGCTCTGATGATTAAAACTTAATTTATACTTTTTGAAGTAGATAGGAGACTTATATTTTAAACCCTTTTTTTAGTGTGATTAAGTTGATTGTCCTGCTGTAATACATTAGCTTTTGTAAGAATGAAATTTTTGTGCTGGATTGCAAAGGGTTATGTAGACAAAGGAAACTGTGATAAGATTGACCAAGAAAGCATAGATCTTTCAGGTCCTGAAACTGTTTCCTCACTTTTTCTGAAATGAAAGAGAACTGCCATGAAATAAAAAAACTTGTCACTTGGTCAAAAAAATGAACCCTGAGAAAGTATGATGGTAGAAAATGTGAAAGAGAAAAAGAGAAGAAGAAGGAAGGAGTTTCTTAGTTTTGGTGGGCTGAACTAGTATTCCCCTTCCTTTTAGTTTATAATTGTCATAATTTGTTTGTACTGACAGGTTTTTTTGCCTGACAATTAAAAAAAAGATATGGAAAACACTAATATAGTAATTAGTTATGTTAGCATTTGTATATATGATTTTTAATTAAAGCTCAAGCATATTCTTTCACATAAAGCATGTTCAGATTTTTCTTTTCCTGAAGTGAAAAATTGTAAATTCAGATTTCACCCAATTATATACCACAAAAACTACCGAAATGTTTCTGCAAAAAGTATCTTTCTCTTTCCAATAGGCAGGCTAAAATTAAAATGTTGGAAAAAAAAAAAAGTTGAAAATGTTCCTCAGGGAAGTGCAAAGAGTTTCGCCTTCTGCATAACAATTTATTGAAGTACTACAATTTATTTTCCATTAGCTAGATGTTTATGAAGTAATACAAACACCATTTGAGCCCAAGTAACCATATTTTCTCTTGTGTTCTTGCATATTTAGGAAAATTTGCAGTTTACAGGGGGATACCAAAGCATTTTTTAATGGCTTAGTTCTCAAGGACAGTACTAGATGCAATCTTAGAGAATTTATATTATTAAGACAGTATATTCATACATTTCACTGATGAAGACAGAGGCTGCAGTCAATTCATATATTGCATTGATAACAGTAAAGGCTACCATGCTGCCATGAGAAGTGACAAATTTTTACTGTTTCAGTACTTCAAGTCAAAAATTATCTAGAACCTTTGATAATCCCAGTAATGTGTCTGATGCCATGCAAGTAGCAATAGTAAGATTCAGAAGAATCTTCCCCGGTTCCACCATTATCTTCAAAATTTCACATACACTTTGCCCATTTTTCCAAATTAAATACATATTTTGAAATACTCTGATTTATTATATTTGTGTGTGCTTAAAGTGACATGGGCAAGATTTCTGTGGATAAACCAGAGATGGAGAAATTAGCACACTTTACAGGTCAATGCACTTTCCTCTACTCCAGCAACAAGCTGCACACAAATGCAAAAATTAAAAATGGAGGGAAAGAGAATGGTTTCTATTCATAATTAATTTATTCTATTGAACTAGTTGGTCTGAGGCTGACAACAGTTGCCTCTGTATGGAAATATAACATTTCTGCATCCTTGAATCCTCCACACACAAAGAGCTATGTAAGGTCTTATACACACACATTGTTAAGACACAAAAATCTCTGTTCTACAAACCTTCTCTACATAAAACTGCTTTTTCATAATATTTGTGTTTTCATTTTATTGCTGTTTTCTTCTCTTCCTTTCCCAAATTGGTTCCCATGTGCCCCTCTAGTTCATAGGATGAGATAGGTGTAAGATACTAACCCTTTCAAACTCAAAAACCAGGTGTTTGAAAGTAAAAAACTTACTCATGGGTGTTGAAATAGCAGTACATGGTGGGAAAAGGGAAGCAAATAATAGCAGCTGTGTCCCACAAGCAGAACAGCTGTTAAATGTTTGTGCCTTAACACCTGTTGGAGGCTGGCAAACTCACGTCTACTGTGCTCGCTTTATTATGTACTAGTGAGAAGGAAAAACAACTGATAGTGGAATAGAAGGAAAAAGAACATGGTTCCCCAGTGAAGGAAAGTGCCTACATTAAACTTACACTTTCTTTACGTTCTTAGTTTTCCATGAAACCCTATTTTGTTTCAGTCTAAATAACCAGTCATCAGTTAATTACAGCATTATATCCACTAACATATGCTTTCATTTTCACTTTGAATTAAATAAAGAAGCAGGTCTTTTATCCTCTTTATCCTCCATAAAGGGATTTGTGATACAAGAGGCAATGATTGCCAATGAGTTTCAATTTTTATGAATACTTGGATTTAATATTTATTTATGATGTTCAGTCTCTCAGATGATAATATATCTGTGCAGGTCCCCTGCTGATAATTAGCAGCTTTGACAGAATTTTATGGTGAATTTTGGTATTTCATTAATTTTCCCAGATAATTAAATTAGGTGGATGGGGGTGGGGGTGATGGTAGCAGCTGTGCAGGTGTTTTTTTTAAAGGAAAGCATAACAATTAAATCATGAAACGAAGGAAGTTGTTGCTTACTACAAATGCAATTCTTTTCAGCTTTTTAAGAACAACTTCAGCTCCACCTCTAATATTTTTTAGAAATGTTGGTAAACGATTTAGATACTAAGTGCTTTTTGATAACACCTCCACTAGAATCTGACAGCTGTTTAGCAGGAATATTTGCAATGAAATATTATTTAGCAAGAATATGGATTTATTCTTGGTCTTTCATATTCTTGGTGTTCCTCTCACAATGAAAAGTACTATTAAAGAATGTAAGGAAGACCTCTTCGAGTTTTCTGTAAAAAGAATAGTGACGATAGGGGTAAAGAAGGAAAAAAAGTACTAGAAGGAACTTTTCATGACAATCCAAATATTCCCCATGAAGTACATCCTTCAACAATTTCTCCTAAGCACCATTTGTATCTCAGCATATAACTTTTATTCCTGCCATTTCTAGGTATCATAAGCATTGAACCAGCAAATACAGTATTTAGTCATCATGTATTTCAGTAACCCCCTAATAAACTATAGCTAGGATATTTATTAGTGTCACAATTGTCACAGGATAGTAGATCAAATGATAAAATAATTAAATGCTTAAGAGTGAGAAAGGGCCTGGTTTTATTGTTATGCCTGTGCTTACATGTTCTGGTTTTAGTAAAGATTAATGGTGAAAAATAGAGATTAGCCTTTTTTCTTGTTTATGAAGTGGGTCATAAACAAGCTGTTAATGCATTTCATAACACATAAAATTAACATATGCTGTAAGGACTATGCACAAATGTTAATGACCTGAGCAGGATTATTATTATGTCATTAATCACAAAACTGTTACTACTACAACTATCCCTCTTTTGCTTCATACTCAGGAGAAAGCAGTCAAATGTCGCTTCTTAACAAAGAGCGCATTCTACTATGTAAAGATTTAAGATTTTAAATACCCTTTTTCATCTTCTCTTCACGATCATATTCTTTACTATGAGGGGTTTCTGCTCACAGATCAAAGAAAACTTGCTGAAATAAGCTGTAATCAAATAACACAAATCCTCCCACTTCGTCTTGTCCAGGCATTTAGATAGAAACACACCTACAACTAAACTTTCCCAACTTAACAGATGACGATTACCTTCTTGTTTGTGGCAGTTGGTTCTACGTGCATTTCAAATGTTCCCTCAGGGTATTAACGTACGTAGCTAGTTTACACTGATCAGCTAAAATGGATGCCCTAATCAGACATACAAGGACACTGGAACTGAAATAAGAAAGCAAGTGGTCTCTTGGGAATACAGACTCAGGATAACTCTCCATTATTGTTATCAGTCCTACAATCTGAAAGTCACATTCAGAATATTATTTATTACACCTTCCTATGGATTTTAACAAAGCATGCAAAAGGTGGACGTAACTGACCAAATCCTTGGTTCAAAGTCTTTTTGCCCCTTAACAGCTGAAAATAATTTCAGAAACAGAAACTTTCAAAATTTGGAAGTTTGAAGAAAAATGATATATCACTAACAAGAGCTCTCTATAACCTCTGTTTGCATTTCAAAGGAGTTCCATTGCTGTTTTGGGGCAATCTCTCCTCTTTCTCTCTGTTTCTCTCACACATGCAGAACTATACAGAGAGGGAAGGAGAGAGCCAGAGAGAACGGTGTCTTTTGGATAATATAATTATCTGATAGACGTCAGCCATTGTAACAGTTGTTCAAAATTCAGTTTCCTGCTGAAGTGGATGGACTAATACAATATCCCACAGAGAAACCAAGTTCCATTCTGCTGTGCTTTCTATAATAGCAGTGAAAACAACCTGCGGCGAGATCATAAAGACTCAGACGTTTACAAGTGGGAATTGAAATACCTGCAAATCAATGATCCTCCTGGCTAACTATAAAGGCCTTGTAAACACCATGAGCAGCTGCATTTTTTTACTTATCTTTCCGAAATGCCTACAGTATCACCTCTTCATGTACTGAGAAGTGCCTGTCTGGGCAAGATAGTTCCCTCCTGTTGAGGCTCTTCTACTGGGCAGATTTGTCTGCTTCATTCTTCAAGGAAGCGGAATTGGCACCCATCTTCAAGGGTGGATTACTTAGAATGGATGCAGATAGTGGCAGTCATTAACATATGCTCAGTATTTCTTATTTGCAGCGTCGGGACAGCTCCCTGCTCTGAATGCTAAATTGTTTTAGAAAAGCATGCTAAAGCTCCTGACCATGCATTGGCTAAGAAAGGCATCTAACTTGGGTATTTAATTCTGGGTTGTGGGTTCCACTATGAACAGGAAGCATTCAAAAAGAAAAGCACGGAAGTCACCTATGCCATAGTGTCTGAGACATTTTTTGAACTTTGTTCTTATTGCCATGCCTGTTGCTAACTAAACCAATTTCACCAACTAAAGAGATTTGGATTATGCAAATGTTTTCTGACAAGCACTTTCAGCAGCTCTTTATTTTACACTTGCATTTACTACTTTCAGGGCAGAACTGTATCTCAGTAGGGCTGCTGTACTACATATCCTTCCGCTATGAAATGTTGTTCCTACAGTTTACATGCTCTTAAAATTAATCCTTAGTGTTTATTTCAAGTTTGGCTGCTCTTCCTATCTCAGGGATACCTTGTTTTCCTCTCAAGAGAAATTGAAAATACAGCATATTTTCAATTTAAAAGCCATCAGAATTTTGGTTTAGGTTAAAACCTGAGGTGAGAGTGAAAAAAAAAAAAATCTTTTTAACAAAAGACATTTTCAACCTTGAATAACAACTTTTAATTGAACATTTAAATAAAAAAAATATTTAAAAACATACTTTGTAATATGCTTAGGTAGTATGTTAAAATAGTACACAGCACAACTGTTATTTCTAGAAATTTTAATTTTAATTAAATAAGCAATCTCTGATTCCCAGTACCCTCCTTGAAATTAACTGAGAGTGAGCAATTTTAGATTCTATCATCTATTGTCTCAAAGAACAGATGGTTCAATATTTCTACATACCTCAAGTTTCCCACTTTGTTTCCAGTGGAGACAATTTACTGAACAAAAGTAAAGTGCAATCTAAATTAGAATTCTTGAAGTACTCTGCTTAATTACATACAGATGGATTAAATGTAACCTTAATCTAGCAGATGATGTTGTTCTCAGGTACAGTATGGCCCAGCTGTTTAATGTATTTATGGTTTTTTTATTCCCATAAATTTATAATAATTTATAATGTGGAAGTTTAAAGGATGAAATACAAGTCTTATACATATGTATTTAGGAACATTTAGCTTTAAATAACTAATTTTAAGGTGGTTTTTTTGCCATTTTGACAAAACATAGCTAGAATTCATCAGAACATAGTTCCAAAACCATCTATTTTAAAGACTTTTCAGATTATATCGGTGCAAGACTTCTTTCTATATATTATGTTTTCCTTCCTTACAGCTGAAACTGACCCAAAAAATAAACTTGGCTTTACTTTTCCTCTGATCTGAAGTTGCTTAAATGGCAGTTTAACTTGCTTTTTATAGCATTTAAATTCAGAATAAATACTCTTGTAGAACACGTCTGACAGAAGCAGAGGGAGATGAATTGATCAGGAATGAGATTTGGTTTAAAATCGTCTCTTTTTAATTTACAAATAATTTTGATTTCTGCCTATGTTTCGTAATTAGTAAATATATACAGTTCATGTAGTTAAATGGATAGAAAAACTGTAAGTAAATTGTTCCTGCTACATTCAGACAGTTGTTTGTGGTGCTGTAGTCTCAGCTTCTGATGAGTAAAGCTGAAACTTTCTAAGAAGAAAAACTACAAAATAAATGGTTGATGCCAAATATGAAATATAAAAAGAATACAAGTTATAAATCTTTAGGAATAAGTAACTATTTTTGCAAATATCCAATAACTCTCCAAGGGCTTTTGAAAAAGAAATAGCATAAACTGACAAGCTACAGTGAATTAAACTCATTGTTTGTCTTCTGAATTTTTGTTTTCATTCCAGAAAAAAAAAAAAGTGTGATTTAGTAAAAGTAAATAGACAGAGGCATTATGTACTAAATAGAAGATTCATTCGTGACATTGAGTTAACTGTTCTCTGGACAAAAATAGATTTTGTGATGTATTTTATTTTAAAATACAGCTCAGAAGAAACAATAAAAAATGCAAGGGAACAAATACACAGAAGTACTCTGAAGAAATAACATGAACAGAGTTAAGCAACAAGTCCATACTACCAAAATATTTTGCACTCAAACTGCTTAAACAAGTATTGCATGATATATCATGACACTAGTTTAATCACTGAGTAAATAAGTGTTCATTTACAGTAAGTATGATCCCACCGTGCTCAGCAAGACTACTATCTGGTTTTAATTCATTTTACACCTCTTCTTTAAATGTTATACTCATTCTTAACTCTGAAGTCTGCCTTGACACTAAACAGCCTTCCTTAGAAATATGTTAGTCATTTTAAATGAAGAAAACACATCAGATATCTGGTTAACATCTTCCTGAATATTCTGCGGAGCACTTTTTAGTGTCTGTTGACTATCTTGTATTCAAATCTCTCTTAGCTGTTTCTTCCTTGGCATTCTTACGAATTTAGATTCATATTATATTAACTGATACCAATTAAGACAAATAATGATATGGCTGGTAACAAACTGGATGTATATAACCCTAAGTACAGTGACATAAGAATGATTCACCAAAATGACAGGGAAGGTCATCACCAAAAGAGAAAAAAGAAAGTGGTTAGAAAAATTGCAAAGAAAAATTTACATTGATCAATAATCCTGGAAAGGGAGGCAAAAGCTCTCAAAAGTCTTATTAACTTCTATCACAGCTCTAGTAGAAACGGAAAACAAACATGGGAATTGTTTCACCATGTCCTGAAGAGCAAATGGGAAGACACATACTTTTGATCTTAAACTGAACATTGCACTTATACACAAAAAGATGGAAGTTTGGTCTGGAAATTTAAAGCCACTGTCAGAAAACTAAACAATAAGGTTGGGAAGTAATGGCTGTGAATCTATCTAGAGTAGTCAAGACATCTATGAAAGAAGAAAGATGCAATTGAGTGCAGGAGAATGAAGCAGAAAAGAGTTATCTATGCATTGCCTGGAAAGGGAATTTAAATGTAATGAGTGGCGTAGCCATATTATTCCCTGCTGCCTTCCCAGGAAACTCCTTTATAGTGTTATCTGAACAAAAATCCCTGTGCCAACAGGAGCAGATCTTGAGGAGGTAGTTTCATTCTCCCTATTTATGACTTACCTTCATCTAACATATCATTACTAAACAAAACGAGTTACAACACCTTCTGTATTTCATCAGTTTTCAGAAAGACCTGGATAGCAGCAGATACTTATAATCCTAATTCCTCTAGGAAAACCTTCAAGAAGATATCACATGTACTGTGAATTCATCAATTCTGTTTAGTGGGCACTACTGCAGTTAAACAAAGATGTGTCTTCCCATCATTGTCCTTATTGTCACTTTTCATTTTCCTATGAGACTTCTGGCCCAGAAATACAAATTGTAAGGATAAGAGGGTGCTTGGAATACCTGAAGATATTGATTTTGCTGATGGTACCTGCACCTTGCAGTTAATGATAAATGAAACATAATAAAAGACCTGCAGCTTTGTCAGAATTGCTCATGAATTCCGACTTTATGACCAGTAAGTCAAAAGTAAAAGTTTAGCTACATAAAATGACATCAGATAACCCCATCTCTAAAAGGCAAAGCACTGCAGAACTATTGCATTTACTTGCCTAGGCAGCATAAATCTGGTGGCTACATCTGTAAATGTATAAGGCAAGCTCCATTTTTAGAAGCTCACAGTAGCGGACAAGTATCAATATTAAGCAATGTTCTCAGCATGCATGTATCTGAATAAATCCGAATTATAGAAAGTCAACAAATCCATCCAACAGTTAAATTGCTTTCAGTAGAGATGCTGGCAGCATATATTCAGAATACAGTGGCCAGATAGCATAAGTGTTATTGGAAAAATTACAATTGCACAAATGGCAGACAGACTTAGATGTTTAGCAAAATAAGTTATGTTTGGGAAAACAAAAGTAAGTTGATTCACAGGGACCTTTTGAGACACTTAAACTTTCTGAACCAACTTTATGGATTAACAATTTGGGGAAATTAAAGGGATTGTTCTAAAATAACCTAATAAAGACAAATTTGCTTCCTACTCTTAGTGACGCGTCTTCTGAAAATTGCCATGATGGTACCATATAGCACTCTCACTCCTGTGAACCACTGATTTAGAACAGGCAAAACATTTGCATTTCATTCTTACACATAATAAATAATCACAATTATTGGAGAACTGATACTTTTCTATGTAGAATATTTAAAATATCTACAATACATATGCTTGTGTTCTCAGTCCTGTATCTGAAGCATCAATTGCTTCTTCTGTTTCTTAATATTGGGCAGAACATACTATTTACTTGCAATCAGACAACAAATACCTTTACCTCTAGTTCTAGTGCAGGGATAGCAAGCCATTCTGGTATTAAAAATGTATGCATGTACATACACCATCACTTGTTTATGGCTTTTATTCCAAGTAGAGCTGTGCTATACCTCTCCCATCCTTATCCCCTGTGAAATGAACAAAATTCTAATGTACCTGTCCATGACCCTGGCAATGAATTTGCAACTTTAGTTCAACTAAACACAGCAAAGTAATATGGATCAGGAAGAACTAATTGAAGGTAAGTTCTTGACCTAACACTGAAAGCCATAATAGAAATCCCAAGGCTAGAACAAAGACAGGTAAGTATGAATTGGAATTAGAGCACAATCATTTCTTTACACCATGTAACTAACTGCTAATAAATGGTATATTTTCTATCTTCTGTTGTTAAATTGTCATTTTTTCCATCTTTGTTGTTAAATTAAGACCTTTATTTCTTTTTCATATAAGCTACGTTGCAAACAACATAGTTGGAAAAGTATGGTATTCAAGGCCTATGATATGCAGTAATCAAGGTAAATTTCCATGAGTCTTGTCTGAAATGTAGGTTTAAATAATATACATAAATTTGTATTTTCCTATATAGCCACTGTGTTGATCCTGTAGCCAAACTATATTTGTGCTTTCCTATTTTGATTGTTTCTTCTCCAGGTTATATGTTATTGTCAGTCAGTCAAGTGACTCTGTGCTGCTTAGTTTATGCCTTTCAATGTGATGCTTAGATTTCCTGTTGATCATACTCTCCTTTGTGCTGTGGGATGGCTGGTGCCCCTTGTTTTATGAAACATGGTCGGGCAACATAAGGGAGTTTTACCATGTTGGTAAAACTAAGCCACCCCACATATGAGGACAACTACTTACGGAAGTATGGAAGTTCGTGTTATTGTTCAATAAATGTGTAAAGAAACCAACTATGGCTCTCTCCTCCTACAACATGTACACAAGATGAGGATCCAGCCTGATTTTTTTTTGCTTTTTCCCACAGATACCAATAAAATTTTACTTTGCTTACGGGGAAAGCTATCAAACTCTATTTCAAAAAAGCTAGGTCATAGATAAAATTCTGAAAGACTTTTTCCTTCTTACGGTAACCAGCAGGCACAGTATTTGGAAAACAGCTTTGGTTTCAAGGTTTTAACAAATAAAATATATAATCTGCAGTTATGAAATAGAAATTCTGTTCAAAAAATCTGAAACATTTCAGTATCAACAAAAGTGGTCACAAATTTTAAAAAATGGCTGATTCAGAAACAATAGAATCCAATAAATTCTCTTCCAAATTTGCCTCTTTTCCATGTCTTTTCTTCACTTAACACAAACAAAAAAAGGTAAATTGCATCAGTCTTCCTAATGTGCCCATTGATTAGCTACAAGTTATATCAAAATTAAACAAATTTTTGCTTTGAATATATTTTGGATTTGCACCTCTTGCGCATTTGACTCCTATAAGAAATAGCTGTGCACTTGTCATTCAGCTGACAGGACAGCAATATGCTTAAAATTGGATTCAAAGGATTGCTTCAAAGCTCTCTGTTCTTGTTTAGTACTTTCAATAGGACATTAGCCAGCATAAAATGTCTCTGTAAGGCCAATGCAGCTGATCTGATGATTACACTTGCTGTGCATTGCTCAATGTATTTGTGTCTGTCGTTTGAAGTTCTATATTCTATCTGTTTAGCCTTTCATTTTCCTATCTTCAACATTTATGCCCAAACACCTGGAAAAATCTTAGGTTCCAAACCATTATCACACACACTCACATACACTGGAATCAATTAACAGCTTTTTTTCAATCGGATACATATTAATCTATGTTCTTTCTAAGTTAGCATCAAACAATCTAAGAACATTTGGAGTAAGGTCGTAGCATTGGTTTTTAAGATTTCTCCCTTTCTCCACATCAGTTTATTTTAACCTCTGATTTCCACACTGCAAACACTGATATGCTGTTGAACATGGAAATTAGCTAAAGTTCCTCAGTCTTACAGATTCACCCTTTGGATTTTACACTCAGCATAACAGAAGTGAGTTAAGAGAACTTCACCACTTTCCACACTCTTGACTGTGGAGTCCAGAGGTCCTGTCTCTTAAGCTGTGTGATAAAAGCTGCTCTGCACGCCTGCAGACACAGAGGGGGAGCCCAAATAATACCCTGTCAGGCTACTCCCAGGCCCATCACAGGAGCCATCAGTCCATCGAAGGTCCATGTCCACAAGCCTGGAGGAGAACAAGATGGCAGGTGGGAAACCAAATCAAGGACTCCCTGTCCAGGCCCCTCCCAGGGATGTCCCAGCAGAGTCTCAGCCCTGCTGTTCAGGCATGAAACCCATCACCATGAGTGACTGGGAGCAGCTCTCCACATCACCTTTCAGACTAACAAGTGTTGCTATCTAGGGATGGGACACATTATGAGACGCAGTGGAAACACTGCTTCAAATCACACAGGACTTATGGAATTTTTAGGGGAGGAACAAAAGGTGGGACAAGGGAGGTGTTTAGCTGATTTGGGGAGGAACAAGAGTGGGGAAAATAGTGGTATTAGGGGATAAAAAGGTCTGGTCATGTGTAAATAGTGTGCTGGTCAGTACAGTGGTCTACCCTGTGCCTGGTCAGTGCAGTCTGTCCTGTCTTCTTGCTAAATTTCTTTCTAACTGTTTCCTGTGTGAGAGACTATGTTTATGAATATATGCTTTCCTGAACAGCCTGTTCCAATGCTTGACAACCTTTTCAGTGACAAAATTTGTTCCTAATATCCAATCTAAACCTCCCCTGGTGCACCTTGAGGCCATTTCCTCTTGTCCTATCACCTATTACCTGGGGAAAGAGACCGACCCCCACCTCACTACAACCTACCTTCAGGTAGTTGTAGAGAGCAATAAGGTCTCCTTTCAGCCTCCTTTTATCCAGGCTGAACAACCCCATTTCCCTCAGCTGTTCCTCATAAGACTTGCGCTCTAGATCCTTCACCAGCTCCATTGACCTTCTCTGAATATGTTCTAGCAAGCAAAAGATTTGGGTTGCTTAACATATACCCACACATACGTCTGTAAAACAGATGAAGTAACTCTGGTTAGAGGAGAGGGAAAACAAAGCTCTCGTGAATCACTCCTTTGGTTTTCCCCAGGAAGATCAACGTTCTGCCACTGTGTCAGGACATTCAGTGAGGAGTATTCTGCCTACCTAAAACACTCTGGGGTGGTCATGGGTGCAGCAGGCTTCTCAGTGGTTCCTGTTTTACAAAACAGAATAAGATGCTTTTCTCCATTTCTGTGGACTAGTTTAACAACTGCCTTTCTCCAAGCAAGCTGAAAGCTTCCTAAGAAACTCATTTCTTGACTGTCTAATACTGCCCCCTTCTTTGAGTTAAGCTTGTTTGTGGCATTGTGAAACATAAGCTATCCGTGCTAGAACAATGAACAGATTTTATTTCTATAATATTAGCAGCAGAACTGACAGAACGATGGTGAAAAACTGATAAATGAAGCATGCTTATCCAAATATACAGAGATTCCTATCACTCACATGCTATTCCTAGTATGAAATCCAGCTCTACAAAAAAGGAGCAGTGAAGAATTTGTCATTTTATAACAGATCTTGTATATAACAGTAGAATAGTGATTCAGGCAAATTTCTATTCAGTTTTTGGAGATTAATTAAAACCACTTCATGATTATTTTTTTTGTGTGTGTATGAAATCCAGCTCTACAAAAAAGGAGCAGTGAAGAATTTGTCATTTTATAACAGATCTTGTATATAACAGTAGAATAGTGATTCAGGCAAATTTCTATTCAGTTTTTGGAGATTAATTAAAACCACTTCATGACTATTTTTTTTTTTGTGGGGGCCACAATTAGCAAAGCAGCATTTGGATAAAAGACATATTATGGACAGACATTAGTATATGTCACCTCATAAATCTTCAATTTGTTCAGCAGAATAGAACAATATGCAGTGATGTGAAGTGGAATATTTGCTTTTTATCTTCCATTTGTCCCGTTTTTCGTGTGCATATACCCTGCTTAGCCAGAAATCCAAAAGTTCTTGATCTTATTGATTTTATACTTTCTTCCACTCTCCAATACTTCACACTGTGTTCTCTGAAATAACTGTATATATGAATTATATATAGTTTTATAAATAGTTTTTAATATAAATTTTAATATAAATTCCATATATATGAAATAACTCTGTATATGAATTTAGCAGTGAAACAGTAAATTGAGTGTCCCTTTTTTAACTGAGTGCTAATATTCCATTGTTATCCTTTTTACAGGGAAGGTTAATGGCTCAACCTAATTCCTCATAAGGAAGGGTGTTTATAGCTGTCGGTTTGGTTGAAGTCTAGCAGTTCATCAGGGACTTGGTATCTGAATGATTGAATTTTGGAGAAAACTGCTGAAAAGGAGTCTTACTGGGGGAAAAGCTGATATGCCTACCTGCAAAAACAGATCTTACAGGAACAAGTAGTCATGCAACTCTTGTACCTTTTTTGAACAAACTCTTTCTCCTAATATTTCCTATTACTGTTGCAATTTCACTAATCATAGGGGTACAAGGATGTCTCAAATAGTCAGAAAGTCATCAGTTTCTTGTGCTTTTATCTACAGCTTTGCAGGATCTGTGTCTTTTTTAATCTGAAACATGCATACCTGCTCAGGAACATGTAAAACAGTATAAAAACAAATTTATCACTGAAGGACTTAACTTATGCCAGCTGTAGAAGCGTAACAGAAAATGAAAGTGTATCAAATATAGAGTCATCAGGACATACGTTTGCTTAATAATTGCTTACTTCAAATAAAAATGTTGCTGTCATATTAGAATAACATCTCCAAGTACCAAATATCATGCTAAAATATGCATTCACCTATGCATATCACTTAGGTCATGTGCTAACTGACTGTGCAAATTCCTTGCATTCTTTAATCTTTAGTTTGCTAACTCTCATAATATCTCATAATAATATCTCATAATATCTCATAATATCTCATAATATCCTTCCAAGGATCCAACGGTATTGAGGCCCAGACAAGATAAACAACTGATCCAAGGTCTCCAAGATGTCCTGTCTCAAATAAGGTATTGAGACCACTTCTGAAACTCAGGCTACTGTCCTATCTTAGAAGACCTTTTTTTTTTGGACCATAAATGCCCTTTTTACTGCAGTTTCCCTGATCTGTGTGCCAGATAAGGATCAACGGCAGAACACAGACATAGAGGTCACCCTCCAGTAATCAGGAACTGCAGCTGGAGAAAAGTCTATTTAACATTCCTTCACCCCCAAGAAATCAGATGGGGCATGGAGAAATCTGCACATTAAATTAATGATAAGAAATAATGTCCTCTTCTTTGTAAGAATAAAAATGTGGAAAGATCAACCTTCATGCTTTCATGCATAGCTTTCCTTGGTAGATATACTTCTGCTAAAGCATTTGGCATTAGTTGCTGTGAGATATAGGAAACTACACTAATTGAACAACTCACCTGATCTGCAATTCCTAGGTCTCTACCTTCCTAGCAAGTAACCTCTGATTTTCACAGATGCTGAGTATCTGTTCCCCACTGATCTGATATCCAGTCTAACAGTCATGTTTTGATTTATGAAAAGGTTTAGTTTCCTTATTTCCATGCCCTCGCATTGAAATTAAAGTCTTGTCTCTTCCACAGTGCAGCTTAAAACATAACTTTTATTCAATGTTGTGTATTATAATAACATGTCAAACTGAAGTAATGTCTCTTCTGACCCTTTGAGTCAAATAGAAGTACTTAAGAGCAAACATAATCCTTTAATGACCAAATCTTACAGTAAACTTCTAAGCCTATAAGTAAAATGTAATTGCAGAAGTACTCAGAAAATCAAATTTTGTGTTTCCAAGTAGTTTAGCTTTGTTTTTTACAGCACAGTAATTATAATCCTTGCAAGGACCATTCACATCTAAAAGCACCACAGACATAGTCACTAAAGAGAGTGAGTAGAAAGGGTTTTACCACATAAACCAGAAAAGTCTAGTTTCAAAATTCAGTGCTTGCCATCAACTTCTTACCCAAGTTAATATTTCAGTATTGGCCTATGCATTAAACTACAGCAACCAGGAGAAAACAGAGCAGGATCTCCAGTAATTACTGATTAATTACATGATGTGTGTTTGTGTGCATGCATAAATGTATATATGTTTTACTGGGTTCACTGCAACCTACCTCATACTTACAAGGTACAGGTGCTCTTTGTAATGAAGCTCTTGTGTGTTTGCATTAAGTACTCTAATAGATACACACTTTTAAGCATCTACCCCTAAGAATAACCTGGCAGACTTAAGTTTTTCCCATGTTTCACAGTTAATTTTCCTGAGCATCACAGAAATAAGTCCACATTCTTTTTCTGGAGAATGAATTGCTGTTTTGCACAAAGCATAAACAGACTTATGATTACAATATTTCTAATAGAAATGCTCTTTAAAAAGTCCCAGGGCTTTAAAAATTAGTTTCAAAAGTTTTTTGTCTGATTTCCTTATAGAGCTCTTATGCTGAATTCAGTCTGAAGAACCTTTTCCATAGGATGAAGTATAATGGATCAGAAAGTTAAGGGGAACAAATACAGGGTAAAAACAAATACAGATACAACATAGGAGGCACCCAGAGGGACAGACACAGAAGCTAGCTTTTAAATGCTGTGCAGAAAATGGTATTTCTGCAGTTTCAGATACTTAATTGTAGGAATAAAAAGCAAGCTCACTGAGCAAAGAACAGTCAGACCAAACACAGCCTAGATGCAAAGTTTGGAATCGTACTCTATCCAGCTCCAAGGGTACTGGGAGATTTGACTGTGGCTTGGGAGTGAGACAATTATTAATTCTGATCTAAAGCCTGTAAGTTTTGGGAAATATATATTTTTCCCTGCAGTTAACTGCAACTACAGAACAGTTGGCCACAGTTGTAAGATTCAGTATTTGCTAGTGTACTTATTAGGTAATATTTATCCTTAAACCTATAAATATATTTTACAGACTGTTTGTCAAACAGTAGATTGAAATAACTGTCTTTAATTGCCTATATGCAGCCAGCCATAACGGCACATCGCTTGGGGGTTTCTCAAATAACAGACTGCATACAAACTCATACAAAGATGCATTCTCTTCATCTAAAAAAAGTATTCAGTACCTGTTTTTTTTACTTTTCACTTTCTCTTTTTGATTTGTTTTCCAAGTAAGCATTTGACAGCTTAGAAAGCCGTATGTTTGGAAAGGGATTTGGGAAGTAGATTTTCCCCCCAGAAGGTGAGGCCAAGAAATGCGTCAGTCACTCTTGTTGCTTTCTGACAGTTCAAGTCACCAAAGGCATTTGATAAACTTTAATCGCTGTCACAACTGTAAAGGTCACACATGGGACTGAAAGCACAAATCAGCTACAACACTGAAACATAAGTGACTGAGAAGGAAGAGTGTGTCCATACACGCATATATGTGAGACAATGCATTTCACAAAAATACCATCAAAAAGTACCAGGTTATTTTCAGTTTAAGACCAGTTGGAAAGTGTGAAGTTCTTAAATGCAGTGCTCTCATATTTTTTAAATATGGTGGCTTGCAATTTGCATTAAACTATAGCATAAATATTTTAAAACACCATTTGAATATAGAGCAATTATGTGAAGAAACGTAGAATTATTACTTTTCACACTCCCTAAATTTAAGAATAACACCTATCACACAACTCTTCGTTCATTCTACCACACTGAAGAATTCTTGACTTGAACAGAAAATCCAGCATTTTAATCTATCCCATTTTTTAAATAAACAGTTTATAAAAATACCAGCAATTTTTTTCCCTAGATGTTCAAGGCATTTTTGTCTATTAAAATGGTAAGCTGCAACTTCCAACCTGATTCCTAGGATCCCATGACCCTATGTTATCAATAATCTTTCTTTTTTATCAATGAGATGAAATTTTATCCATTGTGATTTACTGTTGTTATCATTATTATTGGAATACTTGTAATACCATATCCTCTCAGCACCCTAAACCTGAGGCAGAATCCTCTTGTACCAAGTACTCTACAAGCAGTAAAGTAACACACTGCACTGATAAGAGATCTCAACAGACAGATCCAGAAAGTACAAGGAACCAGTAAGACAGTAATATTCAGTATGATCGGCAATATGCTGAAGCTTACCTGGAGCAAACTGCTCCCGAATATATGTAAAGAACAGTAATAAACTTCTGAAGAACAGCAAATACTGAACATTCACAAGAACTTGTCATGCAAAATCATGCATTGTTCTGCTTAAACAAATCAGTGTCTACAAATCAGTTTATACTTCCTTTGCAAAACTGTTTCATTCAGTTTCTTCAGGAATTATTTAAGGCTATGTGTATTAAATCTCTGGTGTTTCTTACACCAGTCTCCATTAAATCTTGGATGCTGAGCAAACAATGGCTAGCTGTGAGATGCAGTAATCTGCAGTGTCCTTTTCTTACATCCAATGCAGTTTCTTAGTCTGAAAATGCTGTCTTCTGTTTCAACAGCTCATTATGAACTGAGAGATCTGCTATTATTATTACAAGCCCCATCTACAAAACAGAAAAAAACAATCCCCAAATCTACTGTGCAACAAGGACTTCTTTCTTTTTTCTTGAAGGTTCTTGAATTCAATACAGTATTTAAATTCTATTGCTACATTCACTGATGCCCAGAGTTCATCACAGTTTATTAAGCAGGTGAATAGTATACAGTTTAGGTGTGTGTGTCACATACTATTGTTGAAGAGCCCTATGTGATTTAAAATACTTAAGATTTAGTCATAATATTTTTTATATTCGGTGCTCAGTCAGTACATTTGGAAAATAAATTCAGATTCCTCATCACTGGACCAATTGTAACAGCCCTTGTGGCCTCCCTTTCACCTGACTTTCAAAAAAAAAATGGTTAGCAAAATTATTGATGACTGATAGAGTTTACAATGTTTGCAGAAATCTTAACATAATTAACAGTGCAGTTCACATAGTACAAGGACAGGATTTGTAGTGCAATCTACAAGGTTCAAATGGTATCAGAGGGCTGACACTGGGTAGAAGTTACTAGCTTTTTCCTTGCCTAGAAGCAGTAAGAAACTTTGTTTAGTATTGCTGAAGGTATGAGTAATTTGGCCCCGAACATGAAAGAGTCCCTGAGTTCACATGAAGCATATGAGAACTATCTATCACCTCAGGAACTAACACAGTATATTATTAAAAGAGTACTCCATAAATCTAGTGTTTTCTCAATGCAGCTCCTATATTTCTAAGTAAAAGAAAGCTTTCTGAGAAATTCAGCTCACTCCTCGTTTCTCTCTCTCTCTCTGACTCTTAAATATCTCTTAAATATGTTTGGTTTAGCTTAAAAAAGGAATGTATTTATGTGATATCTAAAGAGCAGCAACCCCCCGTTACTAACACTAGGGTTAAAGAGAAGATGCTAGAATCAGCTGTCACGTATTTTCATTGTTTGAGACGGATCATGATTGACTGAAAACCTATCTGCCCTGTAGTCAGGATTTTGATTCAGCATAAAGTCAAGCTCAGCAATGACAACAGTTCAGATCTCTGAAAGCTTGCAAAGATTATCCTGGAAGTTCTCCAAGGCAATTTTATCACTCCTGCTTTCAAATAAGAAAGGATACACTAGCCCAGTCGTATTTAGATTTTTCAAACAAGATATAATACTCCTCAAGGGTCACCAAAAAAAAAGATGTAGAAATACCTTTCAAATCTGAGATCATCAGAGCCTATGCACTGCACGCTGATTTAACTAGGGAATCTCTTTACAAAGTTTTTTCTTAATTCTTTGGGGTGATCTTCATTGTATAACATATCACTTGGGAGTCTTAAACTTGTGACAAAACTACTGGGTTTTGCAATGTAAAAAATATGGATAAACCTAAATGATCTCATGGCATCAATCAGTGCAAATTTATAGCTCTGTCCCACAGTAGTACAAAAAGGCTGTTAAGAGCTGCAGGATCTTTTTTCTTCAGCCATCTGAAGCTTTAACTCTATCATTCCTAAAGGAAGTACTATACGCATGCATAACTTTATTGATTTTTTTGAATAAAATAATGTAAAGAAATGCAATAGTAAACTTTAATGATTATGCAGAATAATACATTAAATGTTATGGATGGTTTTGTGGAAATGTATTATTACCAACCAGATGATGATGATAACCTAATACTTTACATGATGTTTCAAAGTATGTGCAACCCTGTGAACGCACATCTTTAGGATTAGTGCACTTCATATAGAAAAAGGCACCAAGAAAATAGTAAAACTGTTTAAAAAATAGATCAAATTAATAACTTTATAACTTTGAGTATTGATTCACCTCAGCTGGAATGGACCAAAAAGAGGAGGAAGCCGCAATCTAGCTCTGCAAAGGTTTAAGGGATAAACTCCTGAGGCAAAATATCCCTAGTTCTAATCCTAGCTCAGACAGAGGGTACCAAATGATGTTAGTTTTCAAGGACATACCATTTATACTAGTATTTGCTTTGTAGCTGAATTTAGTCAAAACACATGGGTCTCCTCCTCTGATGATTCTAATTTTCTGATTAGAGCTTCATATGTTGCCCATAAACCCTGCTACCTATGGAGCAGCCTTATAAACCTATCTTTCTTCTCTAAGATACAAATGTATGAAAAAATCTTCCCATCTTTCTGCCCTATCCAATCACACTGTTCAGAGACTCAGTACAGCAACATTATGCCACAAAAGTTGTTAAATATTAATTTAAGTAAATCTAAGTAAATTTATTTAAATAGGGAACATTTAGTTAATTTAAGTGAATTTAAGTAAAACATTAACAGGGAATCTATTTTTCAGAACTTAAAAAACTGTTCTTAGCTTCATTGGTTTCAATCCTTGCAACTTAAAGAACATAGAGGATGGAAATAGGAATCAATAGAGAGCCACAGATGACAAACTATGTTGCAAACATTTTTGCAACAAGCAGATCACCACACACCTTGAGATCACCCTGCCTATCTGGTCAATGGCAAATAGAATTGTCATTAGACATGATGTGAGGTCAGGCAAGTCACCAGACCTTACATTTATTAAGATTTAATGAACTAATGAACTCTTTTCCTGGGCTGGTGCGCTATCAGGTTACTAAGCCTGAACTGAAAAAGGAGTTAAAAGTAAGTTGTTACAGTATATGCTTGACCTGGATACAGGTGAAGAAATATTTTCCACATTTCCATAATCAAAAATACATAAATCCTGTTTGTCTTTACATAACCATCTAATTTCATTTAATTCCCAGGAGGACTTCTATGCTTACCTGGCTGACTTTTCAGATATACTTACTCTGGATGCTACTTATGACTTGGCATTGTGTAAAATTCACTCTAATACTTTCTAAATTCAGTCATTCATACACTGTATCTGTTATTTTGCTAAAGTACTGCTACCTGAACTGGGTGAGCTCTCATTTTGTTGTTATCTGCCCATCTTCTTTCTCTCTCCTCCTATAAATGGAAACAATAAATGCTGAATGGACATACACTTTCCAGAGCTTTGGAATCAAAAATTTTTTTTTATTCGACACCTATGGAGCTCTTTCTCTGAGAAACATTATCATGATTTACTATTATCATTATTTAATTACTAACGCAGACAATCAATACATTGCCACATGGATTGCTAAATGGCTCTTCATGCCTCCCTGATGAATCAAGATACCTTAACCATACAGTTAGTGCATGGCTGCCCAGAATCTGAACTAGGGAAGCATTAGGTTTTCAGACAGTCCTGAAATGTTTTTAAGTAATACTATTTCTTATACACTCAGAGAATGGATATTTTTTTATAACAGTTGGACAGAGAATTGCTAACAAACTTGTGCTTTACTTTTCTAAAGAGCAACCCATGGCAACTATAAAATGCCTACAAAAAAAGAATTGGAATGTAAAGTTTAAATCATGCAACTCAGTTTGGATATATCCATGCAGAAACCAATGATGATAATCATAAAAATCTATGCCATTGCATGTGAAAGTGGCACTTAATCTACTGTTAAAGCTTTCCATCTTTCTAACTCCTCTGTAATTCAGAACTATACATCACAACAATATGTTGGCAAAACATAGTTAAAATTTATACAAAAGACCAAATACTAGAACCTTTCTTCATGCTACATGTGTTACAGACAAATGTTGCTTCTTTACGTATGCTGTGCCAAGACATGTCATGATGCTATACATGTCAACACGTAGAAAGTGTGTAGAGGAAGTTAGAAGCTTTAACCATTCAGTTCAATTAAAATTAATTAAAGTTAGAATTAAATGGCACGAAGAATTTTGTTACCAGTTTTCCCACTGAAATATCTGGAAGAAAACATAGAAGTATTTGCACGTATGGTCATTTCTTCAAGCAAACAAGCTCTGGCCACAGTATTTGAATTGGAATATTTCATGGCTGAGAAGAAAGAAGACAAAAATAAATGAAAAATTAAAAAAAAAGCTGACGATAAAATTAATAAATTAGCTGTAGGTGTTCTTTTAAAAAATAAACAAGTGCCAACAACCTCCTCTTCCAGCCTTTCAACTAAATTAAATTTTGTAATAAACTGTCCATCCTGGGCATACATCCATGTAACTTCCTCCCATTTTTGTTTCTCAGTCCACCAACACATTCATAGCACAACTATGGGAAAGGTCTCCATCCCAATGACATCTCTGGTTACAATGAATTCATATGTCTCGTGTGTGTTACTTCTTTCCAGCACCTACCACAGTTTCTTGTTAAGAAACACCAACCTCACACAACCCCAGAAAGACCAACACCTTGAAAATTACAAGACTGTCCCATAATATGCCCTAGGCGACTCTACCCTTAGAGCTGTAGTTAGCCACTCTTCCTATTTGAATTCTTACCCATCAAAAAGAATCTAACTTATCTAGATCATGTGAGTGACAGCCTATAACTTCTTCATAATTTCATGTTCTCCCATACCATTCCCAGACAATTGTCTCGCTGCCTTTCCCTATTTTTGGACTGCAAGAAGCGGGAGGCTTCTGCCTTTTCTTTCCCTTCCTCACTTTATAGCAGCTGGGAGAAAAGAGACTCATGAAGTCAATTATTATGAGAGGAGATAGAAATTTCAATTAGCAGAGCACTTTTCATGTAACATGATGTCCCAAGGCACTTGAAAATAATATATTGTAAAAGGACTGGGTTATTTTTAGTGTAATTTTTAACTGTTGTCACCTACTTTACCAACTCACTTTCCTTCTGCCCACTTGACTTGAAGTACAGATCATGCATAACTCTCAGCAATTAACAAGTCAGAGCAGGAAGACAGAAAGAGCAGCAGTTTTTAATTCATTAGCTTTTCACCTTTGGAGACCTGTGCTTAATGCTTACTTCATGTCTGTCTGCCCCAGGCTTATGTTGATATATCTGCTTCTCTTTCTGAGACCATGTCATCGTTAAATGCAATACTTGAACCATACAAAAAAGAAATGAGGTTCTACAAGAACAGAGAATAACTATTGTCTGGTTTTCTTGTGCATGAATGTGTATTCCAGCAGCTAGAAGGCAAAAGCAAGATCTTGTACTTCTCACTGAACAACCTTTTCAGTGTTCTTCCCTTTTACGTCTGTTTTAATCTCCTCTTCTTTGGGAGGAGGTAATTGGGAAATTACAAGTGGTATTGTATACTGTCTCTCTCTTGCTGAACTGACTCCTTTCATTTGTCAGTACAGGCTAGTGGGTATGTCAACCACGGGATCATTCTTTAGTGTCTTTCTCTCTAAATCATCTCTGAATGATTTAAGGTTCTCTTCATCATGCCAACACATTCTTGATCACACTCAATTTCTACACCTTTAGCATTGCCAGTATTTGCTGATCATTCTCAGTTAGGGGGTCCCACATTTCTCATCAGGAAAATCCAGCAGAAAGGGTGGAGTATTCCTGGACATTATTTTATGCAACCCAGACACAATGCTTATTCTATTTGCCCTGACCAAGTCAGAAAAGGGCACCCACAGACCCTGGAGTGTACACCAGTCTTATAATCTGCAAACTAGTTCTGGAACAAGTCAGTAAACTAACAGAAAATATTATGCATATGAATGGCCTAACTATCCAAAATGATCTTTCATGGCCCTTTTCAGCCTTGCCTTTCTGGGATTCCAACTAAATGGGAACTAATAATTTTGCATTTGCAACTTTCTTTTGAAAAGGTAAATAGCCAGCTCAATCTTTCTTTTCCATACCTTCATACTTCACAGTCATTAACAGATCTTAACTCCCAATGCCTTTTGAAGGACTATTACTATTGTAAAGACCAGAAACTGAGACAATTAGGCCTGGCCCGTACCACACGCACACACACTCTTGTGAAAAGCTGCAAAATATTAATCAGACTCCAGATCTCTGTATTGCCTGGTGCAGAAAAGTGCTGCTGCCTGACATCGCTGTGGTAAAAACATGAATTCATATGTGTCATGATGGCAGCCAAACAAAGGCTAAGGAACCCTGCACTGAACCATCTGTCCTTCCTTTGAACAAACAAAGTATTACACAGGTAATGACACTGGGAAGTTATCTGAAGGGCAAATGCTTTGGACAAAAGCTCTGTTTTGTAACCTGTGTCGGTGGCACCACAAGTTTAAATGCTTAAAATAACTGTAGCCAGATATGAGATGCTGGGAAAACAATGGTGTTTAGGAAGAGCTCTGATCAAGCAGATTTCATAACCATTTTAAAGCCTCTCAAGACATGTTTCCTACAGATGTGGAGAATGAATGTTCTTCAAATGCTGCGAAGAATTTAACCATTTAAAATAAATCTTAAAGCAACTTTTCAGCTTGAATGTTTTTGTGTTATAAATTATGTGTTACTCCCATTGTGATTCTGTTGATATTACCTCTAGCTGGACTTGATATCTGTGAAATGTACTGTTTGACTATTTCCTCATCCTTTAAGATCATAACTGCCTTGAGCCTTTCTTTTATTTCCTTAAAAAGAAATCTTCCCATTTCATTCAATTACATGTTAGACAATGATTTTAAACTGATTGCTTCTTGTGAGTTTTTTGGAAGGCTGGTGCTTTCAATAGCTGTGTATATATCATACCATTGTTGCATGTTCTTTCAAATTATTGACAACACACCTAAATGAATAATGTCACTGTGACAAATACAGCCTTGAAGTCTAGAAAAGCTATATGTCACATATTTTCAATTCATTGTGTTGTAAAGAACAATAGTGATTTAAGCACTTGCTATCACACCTTCCAGTCTGGCTGAATAATACTTTAATGCCCTTTATCCTAAGTACACTAATGAAAGCATCTTTTACATTCATCAATTTGCAGAATCTGCAGAATACGTAAAAGCTGTGCAGATGGAACAACCACAAAAGACACTCTCCCACCTGAATCTGGTTATCTAGAAGTATCTGTAAATGTCACATGGTTTCAGCATAAAACTATCTACCTAATCATTTGGAGATCCATATCATGAGTTCTTTACTTCTTATCCCTTAGCTGTCAGAATATGTTTCCTATGCATATGCGTGGTTATAGTAAATGACATTCAGCAAAGATGTCTAAATATATTTCCCAGAAGAAAACGTAAAATAAGAGCCAACGGAATGATCCTGGGACTGCCCCAAGCTCATTTACCATGATGGCTTTATGCACTGCCTTTATGTTCTGCACCCAGTGAACCTGATACCTTGCTCCATAACAAGGGGGGGAATACAACTATTAGACTGAAAGTCTTTCTAACCCTTTCTTGTGAATTTTTTAAGTGTTTTCACTGTCTCAAGTATTTTCAGGAAGAAAGGACCATATTACTTTCAAAGTACGACTGCTCTCAATATTCCCTTACATGCTGTCTTTAAAAACATCTTGAAAAGACACTCTACACTTCAATAACAATGCATTTACATGGATCTATCTTCTGCTACAGATGGCCATCCACGACAGTGCTCACAGGGATGCTTTTCATTACCTCACTTGGCAAGTATTACGTGTGTAGGCTTAGCATTTGAACATGATATTAACCGTTTCAGGTTCCTCGCAAGGATAGCTTTCCATGTGTATCACATTTTAGTCACTAGCTAAGTCTTCAAATCCAATTTAACCAACTCTGTAATTCCACTCAGTCCTATCTCAGGCACTTTGTATTCCTTCCCTTCACCTAGTGGCTATGCAACAATTCAGTTACTGAAGTTCCTCATCCAGAAAGTGCACTCGATTTCCTGTAATACTTATTCTGTTTGATTTTTTTTTTTTTAGTTTTACCAGAGTAACACATGCCTTTGGAGCTGACTGAACTACAGTCATGAAAAACAGGTAGTGCTGTATACATGTGCCAGCTACAAAAGAAAAGAAAAAGAAGAAGAAGAAAAAAAGAAGAAAAAGGAAAAGAAGGTTAAAAAATACATGACAGAAATAAAAAAAGAAATTAAAGGAGCCATTTGTGGTCATGAGTCATGTTGAGGAAAGGAAGAGAAGGAAAGAGGATACGAAGTAAAAAAAAAAAAAAAACCAAAGTAAATAATTGGAGATACAATATAAATTCAAAGGTGAAGGAAGGAATGAGAATGAGAAAAAAAAAAAAGATGCCTATTCGGAGAAAATAAAGTCAAGTGGTATAAAGAAGGAACACAACAGGGATCAGAAGGTAAAATACCAATTAGTAGATCAAAACAGTATGAAATAATTTTTAAGATAAGAGGGTGATAATGGAAGCAGCTTTAAAGGACATTAAAATAGAAAGGTGATGAAAATGTCCGTTAGACAATGGAGACAGTTGAAAATCTTAGAAAGTGAAGAAAATCAGTGAGGGATAGCAAAATGAAAGAAAAACTCCTATATTAAAATCTGTTAATATTTTCTTATAGAAATTATTTGTTCCTTTCTTAGATTCTTTGACTTTTCTTCATATGATCAAGCTTTTTGCCATCTCTACTGTTTTCCTACAATAATCTTCCTTCCTTGTTCCCCTGTTTTTCAAGAGACTTGAAACTGTGGTAAAAACAAGCTTTTGGTGTCAGAAGATGCAAACTTTACCCTGTATTCTAACAGATTTTCTGGTTTTGCTTGGCTAAATCACCTCATATGTTTTCTGTAAGATCTGTCCCTCACATTTGTACTTGAATTTTGCAATCACATAAATAAAATATCAGTGTAAATCACTCTAATTTTGTTGCAAAGCTAAACAGAAATTATGAACGTAGACTTTAAGAGGTTTGGTTTTTTTTCAGGAAGGCACAAAAATATTCTACATGTACAAATACAGTGGCAGTAGCTGTGACAAGTGAAGGACAATCTCAAGAAAAAAGATGTCAATCTCCCAGGTACATTTTTGTTTTTTCATTAGAGCTACATCTTCTACCGTATTAGGAAAGTTCCATTCCCTATCTATTATATCAATCACTCTTTATAGTATGAATATGTATTAACTTTGTTTATATATATATATTAGTTCACATTATATATTGTAGTGTAATGATTCAGTGGAATTTTACTGGAGACTTTGGTATTGTTCATGCTTAAGTAAAACAAACTTAAAGACAGCTTGGCCCTGGAAATAAGGACTTAATTTCTTGGAAGTTTAGAGCTGTCCATGAAGGACAAAGGATATCCATGGACAACTGTGAGAACAGCAGCACTCTAGCTCCAGTAACATACCTTTGAAACCCTTCCAGCGTCGTCTGGCACCATAGATAAGTCACTACAGCAAGAGTGATACGAGGGACACCTGGATCAATAGACAAGCCACAAGAATGCTGCCGGGAGGGGGAAAGGGGGGTGGTAGGAAAAAAAAAAAAGGAGAAAAAAGGAAAAAAACAACAGTGATTCCTTTAGCTTTATCCTGCTCCATCCCAAATTCTTGTGTTCCCCACCATTAGCACAGAGCTTTTTATGCTGGGAAGCATCATTGCTTCTGCAGCTGAGGGGCCCTCCACACAGGAGAGAGGAAATTGATCTGTCTTCAAAGGAATATCGTTTCTGTGTTGTATGTCTCTCAGATGAGATATGAAGAGTTGTGCAACTACATTCTGTAAAATTCTCCTTTTGTTAGTTTATCTCACACCCAGAAGCAAATTCTGTAGATCCCAGATAATCATCTTAACAAGGCCCTACCATGTGTCTCCTATACTAATACGGGAGAAGAGAGCTTTGATGATAGAATGTGAAATGTTTACCTCTGCAAGCATACATTATATCTCACAGAGGAACTGGGGCAGGGGGGCAGGGAGGAAAAGACATCTCTGTGAAATTATTTGGACTGAAGCAGCTCTGCAAATAAAGCAAATGGTGAACTTCATGATTCATATCTTTTCAACAGATCACTGAAAATCCCTGTATAAATAGTTCTGATATTCAAGTTCCTGTTGAAAGTAATAGCTGAGCAAATTCTAAACAAATATGAGTCTGCAGAGCAGGAAGGAGCTATCAGCTTTTTTTTTTCTTTCCTTTCAGCAAATGCAGGTAGCCTTTATGTTGATTTAACAGCAGCAAGAATCCTAAGGACTAGAGAAATTACAAGAGGCTGTCCTGTTCTTAAATGCACTGGTTATTAATGCTGTAAAAAAGCAAATAAACTGCACAGCCAGGATTCCCTGCTGCAGGGATTCCCTGCTTATGCTACCGGTTAAAGACTATCATGAAAAATCTGATTTGGAAAATAAATAAATGAATAAATGCAAGGGTTTGGAGTCAACCCCCAAAATGTAAATGAGTAAATTTCTCTCTCCTTAGAGTTTTTAATAAAAGAGAATAGCAAAATCTAATGCCTTGCCAGGTATTCACCATGGGGATCTCACTTTATGGAAACTGAAGAAGGAACTTATTTTTGCATTTATGGTATCATTCCCTTTATCTTCTTTACATGCTCCTTTCTTTTTACCCTTGCTTGTTCATGTCACTGGCTGTTTCCTTACTTACTGTTGTTGTCCCCTGCCAGAAGTGCCACAGTGGGGCTATATCACTGTTGTTCATCATTACGTTAGCACAAGACGTGTTTAACTTTCTCTTCATGTTTTTTTCTTTCCCTCCTTGTCAAGGCAGAGCCAGAAGCAGTAATAAAAGCATCCATAGGATAACTGACATTGCTCTGTCTACTTGTAGTCTCATCAATGAATCAAATTAGGAGATTAAAATATAACTAAAGGTAAAGGAGAAAAAAAAGCCCAAAACAATGCAATAGCAATATTTTAATCCCCTTGATAGAAAATCTTGCATCTTTTGCAGCATAAAAAAAAAAATTTGAAGATCACACATCTAAGCACAATGCTTGTATATTTAAAGGGAAAATTAAGAATTTAGATGGTGGACCCCTTGCAAGTTTAAGTCTGAATTAAAAGGGCAAGAATTGAAGAAGTAAATCCATTGAGAAAAAGCAGTAACTCATCAAATCCTTACTGAAGATTTTATTTTTCCTTTTCTGTTTAAACATTATAATGTGCTTTTGAAAGAATTTTCTCTTTCATTTCCAAAGAGCTCTGAGATCTCTATGCCACTCACATTCAGAAATAGAAGTGCTTCTTGCAGCATTTCTGTGTCATGCTAAAAAACATCATAAAAGTAACTAAAAAAAAAATAATTCTGTTATAGTTTTCAGCATATAAATACACCATGCAGGCCTGATTTCTATCTTGTATCTTTGTAAATAAGGAATAATTTAAGGTGGTCAATGATGTTAAACTGGAATAAAACTGTTCTGGGTGAGAAAAGAATGATGCTGAAGATATTAGACAACTCAGAAAAGTTCTAGGAAAGCACCAGGACTGAAACTCTGAATCTTTCGAGATTCTTCAGTCACATCACAACTGGTGATTTTTACTTCCTGCTGGAGCAAGAACTCGCTACAGAGATGACATTTTCATTTGCTTGGGGAACTGAGGACAATTTTTTCTATTTGACTTCCTCATTGATTGTGAAAACAGAGTAAGGATAGCTGCATGTGAAAAGGAGAAAACACCACCACAGAATAAAGGTCACAAAAGAGTCATTGAAAAGTTCATGATCATACATAAGAAGTGAGAAGTGATACATGCATGCTAGCCTCCTGACTTACGCGGGAAAGAGATCATTCTTTTTGAAGACAGAAGACATTCTGAAAAAGGATCAGTCTCTGGAGGGACAATGAATTTCATCCAGTTGCTGTCTGGAATAACACAAGCTTTAAAAGCAAAAGCAGGGTGGAAGAGAACATTTATAACCAGAAGTGTCACCAATAGCTCTAATTTGTCTGACCTCCCATTTCAGAGAGGGAAGCTGTCTAAAAACTTTGGAAGGATAGACATGAATGCACAAATTATAGGAAGGGGTGTGTTACAGGTATAATGTTTTCCAGGAAACTGTACACAGACATCTACCACCTTTGGCAAAAAACAGCTTGGAGGAAAACAGAAACACAGGCCAGAAAGACCTTGGCTCACTTTCAAAATCAGAAGACTGGAAAAGCATTTGAGGTTGCCTTGGTTATTTCGTCATCTTCATACACTTTCAAAAGCAGTAACTTCACCCCATAGCTCTTCATTACAATTAGGCAGCTCTCCAACAGCCCTGTTAGGAACTTTGTTCCTCGTGCCAGTATGTGCAATAACCGGGTTCCTGAAGATCCTCAGTTAGGCATGCAGATGTGAGGCAAAGCGATTGACCTCTGTTTCCTGACCACGGATTCTCAAACTATGCTTTGTTTCCAGCAGCAGAAATGGCACAATTGTGAGCAAGCCAAGCATTTGTGATCTCTGTCTTCACAGTTGCCAGTAGCATACAGAAAGAACTAGAGTCACATTTTGCTGCATGAAACAAGTAGTTTCCTAAAACTTCATGGTTTGGGGACACTAATTAGCTGCTATCTCCATTTTCCAGCTACATCTCTGTGGACAACATTAAGAAAACGATGTTATTGGAAGATTATAAACTATTATTGCTAACTCATTCTCCTTAATTTATGCTGTTATTTGAGTTGCTGCTACCAAAAAATGAGATGTGCTTGGAGGTCCTCCAGGATGGCAGGCTATAAAATGGAAAGGATCACACTATTATTTTAATTATTATGATAGAGAGACTTGGAAAGCAAACATTTTAACATAAAATCATTTCAGTCTGCAGACTTGCTAAGCATGAAATGGAAGTTAAACAAAGTGCTCTGAATAGATGTAAAATTATGTTGATAAAGCAAATTATTTCAGTGACCTTTCTTGTATTTCAGAAAAGTGCAATTACTTTCTAACTCAAGAGATACGGACAGGTATTTGAGAATCAGATGCCTTCATCCTACTGACAAACAGCTAAAGAAGTAAGTGCAAAAGCAAATAATTGGGTTAACATTTGTTTCATTTTGATTTTAAAATCTGTGCAAAATTAAATGAAGCCTAGATTCATAATATAAACAACCCAGAAAATATCTTTTGCTGAGACAAGTCAGCATCATTTCCCTAAAGTCAATAGATGTACACCAATTAAGAATCTGTTGTACCGTATGCAGTCAAGTGCAATTGGGTGAGAACTTTACTTCACGTTGCAGTGATGTGAAGAATTAATAAAACACAAGTTGGAAGACATATTAATTTGTATTCATTTTTATCCTTGAGAAGACATGTATAATCTTTGATAATAACTTGCTTAAGCAACATAGATAATTGCATCTGTAATATGTTTTTTCTTTTAATGTGTTAACCCATGAAATCGATCGTTATTACCATGACCAGGCCATGAAATTTGCAACCATTTTTTTTTTCTGATTAACACAGGTCCTAAGGAAATATGGTTTTTAAGTTGTCTGAATACCTTTTGAAAGCAAAATGTCCTCTAAGTGATTTGTTCTTCCTGCTACAGACAGCTGTTTCTCCCAAATATTTCAATAAGCAGCCAGATGTTTCATGTCTTTCCAAATTTCCGAGATTAGAAAGAAAGTTCTTCTAACTCTGCTTCATGCTTCAAATCTTATTTTATGATGTTTTCATTTCATCTTCCTATATATGATCTCATTAATGAGTATATCTCAAAATTTGTCACTTACTTCTACAAATTCTACAAAATATTTAGAATTAACACAGGGTATGTCTCTACAGTACCTTCCCTCTGATTAGCAACTTTGTTTGGAGTTCAGTACAGATTACTTTAGCTGCAGGTAATAGGTTAAATTAATCCTTGCTGTGCGACAAACTGCACTAGCAAAACTGTACTGCTTTCTGAGTTGACTAGTTTACTTTTCGTCCAGTCGTTTTTACATTTCACTGCATAACTCTAATGTAGATGCACTTCAGAACATAAAATGGAAGCAGTACAGAAATTAACTGAGTTATTTTCCTTTCAAGTATAACTGAACTGTTTTAACACACCGAAAGCAAGATTTTCCATCCCATTGAAGTGACTTGTTTTTAAACCAAAACAACAAGGAAGAAGAACCAAAATAGAGACAGTAAAAGAAAGCAGAGTTAGGTACCATCTATTGCAGGAACTTAGAAAAGGCCCCACAAGGGCTAATTGTTTGGCTGGACAGACCAGAATCTTCTCTTTTAAACAGACACATCAGAAGTTGCAGGAACTCTTCTATATGTAGACATAAAGAAGTCCTGAATACTAGATTCCCCTTTGCCTGCAGGAGGTAGAGAATTGCTTGATTTCAATTATTATTACAGTGCAAATATACTATAGTATTATAATGTAATATAACACAAATGTAAACATATAGGAAATATCTCTTATTTTTTTATCAGGTTATCAGGTTTTGAATGTCATCAATTCATGTACCAATGAATTCTACAGATTAATATAAGCACCAAGTTCAATGTAATTAAAAGTGAGAAATTAAAAAGCATTCTAGAAATTATGTGCTTTTATGTATTTAATTTTAAATGTTCCTCCTTTTAATTGGACTGTCCCCTTGTTCTTCCATTGAAAGCTGCAACTATGGAGCCAGAGATGGTGAATTTTGTACAGAAAGAGAAATCTAGCAATACCCAGAGAACAAATACACAAAATCTTCTAGAACTGACTATTCCATCCAGATTTAAGACTGATTTTGCAGCAGTTCCACCCTCTTGTAGTTATTTGCTTTGATACCTTTGAGGTCTCACTCTTTTTGTATTGTAATATCACAGATCTTTGAAATGTAATGGTTGGACCACTCTCTCTGTGGTAGATGGAACCTGCTAGAAAAACAACTGACTAAAAATTTCAAAAATCATCTCCAAAATATTTGTTAGACTAGACCACACCTGGAGTAAAATCCTGGGCATATTGAATTCAGTGGTACCAGATCTGACTCTTCCTTACCTCTGACCCCACCTGTAACTTGGTAAAAACAGAATTATGAAACTGTATATTTACTATAGCCGCTCTTTGCACAGTTTAGAGATAAGAAGTTTTAGAGATGTTTCTTCTTTGCTCAATTTCTTTTTAACCAGTTGAAAAATCAGTCTGAGCTCTGGAAACGAAAATATTCTTTCCAGATTGACTATCATCACCTGAAACAAATCTGCAGGGCAAGAGTCCCATATCAGTTATTGCTTTGTAAATCCGTTTTTTAAGTCTTTTGAGTGCTGTTATATTTTAAATTAAATATTGTCATTGTACATTCTTGACAGTTTCACTTCCTGCTCTCAACATATAGCTATATTGCCCTACTGACTTTTCAAAATAAAATAATTGTCAAAATTTTCTCAAACATTTAGAAACATTTAATTCTTTGTACAGGAAAGAAAGTTTTATTCATTTTTAATGGATCTGACTCTCCCTCATATTCATCATATGGGACTTAGCAGCTCACTGAGTGAGACACAGATTGCTTGTCGGTATTTTGTTACAGATGAAAACAAGATATTGTCATGTACAAGAATAGAGACTGATGGTTTTTACATGTAGTTACTGGACTCAGTTTAAAAAAAATGCTTCAGGCAAGTTTGTTTTAGAGGAGGGTGTTAGTTTTATTACCATGTGATGTACGACATACGATGGGCTTCTATTCTCTATACATTGTTTTTGCATTATGTCTTTGTCCAGCACCATGAAAATAGGTGACAAGAGATCACAAAACCTTAGACCCTCATCCTATCTGACATACAGTACTATCACTGTTAAGTTATCACAGATAACTGAATTGTAAACAATGACTCACTGGTAACAACTACACGAAAAAGGATTAACAATTCATGATCTCAGGGTAAGCCTATTTCATTTTGTCAAGCAAATAGAAGGATTAAGGATGTATCAATCAGCTTTTATGACTTTCCAGAGCTGAAAACATGAGGAAAGACTTTTTGACTGCTCAAATCAAGGAAGAGCATATAAACAAACAGAGAATAAATTGATCTGGTGAAGCTGTTATGCAGTCTCAGCACTTTCCATCAGTCTGCTCTATTAACTGCTTTGGAAATAATGCCTTCTTTACCTCTAATTCTTTTGGCCTAAATATCTCTTTTGAAAAGTATCAGGTTCTCATGTGGAGATGATGAACACTAGAGACAAAATGAAGAAGGTATGGATAAACCCTCAAATATTGGTTTGAAATTGATATACTTAAAACAAATCTATTTAACTTTCTAGGCGTCGGGTCTTTGAAAAAAAAAGAATACAATCAAATCAGGATGTACATCTACTTAATTAAAGAGATGTCTGTCTGAATTTGAAGAAAGCCTGGAAGAATACCAATAAGAAATTTTAGGCATTGAACATAGGGCAGAATGAAATAAAAACAACGCTCCTATGAAAGTATCTATAAATGTTAACTATTTAGTTGCTCAGAAAAACTTGTAAGAAAAGATTTTTCAGAAAAATGAGCTTTTTTGCTTCTTATAATGTTATGTGAGAGAAATAAATGACCTGAAAGATTAATAACAATGTGCAGAATGGAACTGGAACAAAACCTAGATTATCATTCAGTGAGTTGTCAAGCAGCTCACGGAAGTACCAGAAGAACTACATGATCTTAGATCATCTCCAAGATTAAGGGAAGAAATTGAGAAGATGAGCAGTAAACAGCAAAAAGGTGTTCACTGTATCCTGTTGTGGACATCAGCAAAGAACCATGACTTTCCATCTCTGACATCCCATCCTTAAGTGTAAGTGAAACCAGAATGACTGGCACTAGGTCAGAAGAGGGGAATGAAATGTCAGCAGAAGGAAGAATTACCCTTACATAGTAACATGACATTTTCATATCCAGATACAAAAATAGCAGTAGGAAGTGCTGTGTCACCCCTTGTCCAGGAGCATATCTGTGCAGTTAGTCAAGAAAATGTCATGCATAGCCAATCGCCTGTGGCCTGGCCCATTCTGGAGCAGAAGTACCCAAATGAAGTAGGTTTAGTCCAGAGGGGAGGAAGTGAAAGATCAAGGGACAGTGACAGACAAGATGGAAGATGTAGAGACAAGGAACAATTGGGAAGGTCACACCATAAAACCAAAACAGTCCTCCTTTCTCTATGACCATTACATTTCAGAAAACCAGAACATAGATAATGCTTTACTGATTTCTCCTAAAGGGTAAACCAGAGGTCTGAGAAGTCTTTGCTCATAATTTTCCTCAGGGTTTTAACTTTGCCATAAGCCTTCCACATACCCTATAGTGAGTAGGGCCCTGTTCTGCTCACTTCCTTTTGCTCACTTATTGGATCCAGGTTTTAATTTCCTTTTAGCACCAACGACTAAAGGGTTTTAAATAAACGACTAAATTCCTGCCAAAATGATTAGCTAACCTACACTGCTTCAGCTAAGATATGCATCTCCTGCGTAGAGTTTGTCTAAACTCTGGAAGAATACAGATAACCAGCAGAATATATTTAATATCTGTTTCCTGTAAAACATTGTCAAGTATTTGCTAATGTATCCTCACAGCTCTTGCATAAAAATTACAGAAATCTGTTTATCAGGTTGCAATGTTTTGGGTTTTTTAATTCAAATAATAAATTCAAGAAAAAGTAGCTGAATGATCCCTATCTTTTGTTGCTTAAACAAAATTGTGCACTAATGAAGGTTGATGTTATGAAGTTTCTTAAGATTAGGAAAACACAAGAAATATATAAGTTAAGAGTAGTTGTTAAGATTTGTACAGGAGAGCAAACAAGGCAGAGAATAAGCTAATTGCTAGACCTCAGGTGGAAAATATAGTTATTCTCAGCCCTGTGTAGTGCGTAAGTTCAGACTGGCTATCTCATCATCTTAAATAAACTGCTTAGAGGATGCTTTGCCAGGATATCAGTGGCTTCTCTCTATCCCTTCCAGATTCCAAAAGAAATTTGAAATTGCAACTGAAAAATTTGTAGAACTGTCTTTGACCCAGATATCCAAAAGGAGTCTAGGATTACAGCAGCATTTAGAATACATCTGAATAAAACTGCAATTATGCTCATAATTCAATGTATTTTTTTCTTCCTCGTATAGACACTACACAAATCATGTAGGTAGTCACTTTTAAATCAGTTCAATTTCAGACTCTATCACTGCATCTCTACTGCTGAAAGGAAAAATTAACTGTCAGAAAAATCAAAGTCTAAATATAAACATAATCCTGAAGCCCTTGAAATGAGAGAACACTCTAGACTTCAGTTATGTGTACTTTTTCTCTGTTTGAAATGTTTGAAATATACAGCCAGTCTTAGGAATTTCTCTTTCCATGACCAAATCACTCATTTTTCCTAATGCCATTTTAAAATTATGCTTACTGTTTAAATAAAAGAGCAGTATTATGGTTATTTATATGTTTAGATTGTGTCGTTATAAATGTATTCTACTTTTTTCCGTATTGTAAACTAGGTCTCAGCCTTCTGAAATGTTTTACCAGCCTGTTATTTACAAAATCAGCAATATGATCCCCAAAACATTTCTAAATGAGCTAATTTTAACAGGAAAATCAGGAAGGGGTTAGTTTTGATGGGGTATTTTTCACATCAACAGAATAAATTGAGCAATTATCCACTAAAACTTCTCATGTACTGAAGAGCTGGGCAGTAAGTCACTAACAGAGAGATAACAAAACGTGTTATTCTGCAGAGAAAATACAACAGTAATGTACTAGCATTACAACTTCCCAGACATGCCGGGTAACGGTTTATCCTATTGTATCTTTCAGTGGTATATCAAAATACTTTTCCCTATGGAAATAATGTCTAACACCTATGTTTTCTTCCAGTTGCAGCTGTTTCATGTTCTCTCCTGAGAATCTGGGAATATCTGGTGCCCACAGCTCATATTAAATTGCAAAATGTTACCTTGCAACAACAACAAAACAGAGCAGATTGGAATCTGATGAAGTTTTATGGCCAGACATTTGGAAAATCTTGGTCAACGAAGTACCTCAATGTAAAATAAAGAATGAGAAAGAAGTAGGAGAGAATCTATAAAAATTCCAAGTTTAAGTTATTTTTTAATAAAAACCTTTCCTCCTGTCTTTGCCACTTTTTCAGATAGTTGCTTTTCCTCAGTACTTTTCAATGAAATTCACTTGACATAACTTTTACTTTTTAAGGAAGAGAGAGGTACAGAGAAAATCCACTTTCTAAAAGGACTTTTGTTTTGCACCAGTACATTTTCAATTTTTCTGAATCCTAGCAAGAAAGGCACTCAAGAAAGATTTTATTAATCTCCAAGAAAAACTGGCAGCATATTATAAAATTTTATATCTCTTCTGATATTGGGAACCCTGAGATGATACAGCATTGGATGGATCTCTGGTAAGGACGCAGCATGCTGAACAGACTTACTATCTGTGACGAGATTTGCTAGCATCATGGTTTAGTTTTTATAGAAATTTCTTAGAAGTAAGCAACCCTATTCATTTTTACGACTACTGAGCAAAAGGATGTTTATATGAAAACATTTTGCTTCACTGCATGATAAAGACATGACACTGGCATCACCACCAGTGCCAAGTGGGTGCCACCTACAGAGACTTCCTTCATGATTAGCCAGCTAAACTTATCCTGCATCAAGAGATATGTGCAGCATAGAGCAGTCCTGAAGGCCAAATAATGTGTGCAGTACAGCATGGCACAGTACAGAGCAGTGTAGACCTGTGTCTGCTCAGGCAGATCACTAACACCTGTATGTACAATAGTCTTCCAGTTAGGACCACTGCAACATTCTTAAAATAAAGCTGTCTAAAGATGTTTTCCACTAATAAGAGCCCACATACACATTTGTTTATCTTGTGGAAGTTTAAGAATTTCAGACTCGGCATTATCACCAAGATCTCCAACCTACCACTTGAAGACACTGGAAAGATAACTGCTGAGCTTCTTATAAAATAAGTTGCTCCAGAGTAAGAAAATATCTCAGACTTCTATGTGTGAGGCAAGTCTTGCACAGAGCAGAACTTGTGTGGGGTGACTGAAGAGGGAGAAAATGCAAGTAGAAGGTCAAGAGCTAATGCTCCCTCTCCCAGTGGCACCTCTCAAGCTTGTTAGCTGGTAAGGGTCTCAACAGAAAATTTTGTAATACATCTGCGCATATGTACATGTACATGCACATAATGCCATGAAAGTTAAGAGAAAAAAAAATAAATAAAAACTTTTTAAAGAAAGGCTTTTCATTATCATGATAATACTTAGGTGTTAAATACAGGCAAAGACACGAAAAAACCACTGCTTTCCAAACTGTACAACTCTCTCCTTTGTGGCCCTTTTCACTCAACATGAGTTGCCCATCCATGCTAGTTTTGGAATAGGCAAAATAATCCCCACTGATAGCTACTTCACAAGATAACAAAAGCACAAGAACATGGTAATGCCCTTAAATGCTAGTTAAACAAATGAGTTAAAATTAATTTAAATATTAGTAAGTTAAAAAACAAGAACAATTTCTAGATTTCTACATGTTGTGTCAAGGTACAAAGCTAACATGGTTGCACCCTGCTGCCACTGCATATCCCCTTTAAGACAGAAGGGAAAATGTTTTAGAGAGGTTTGTAAAGTTCCAGTGGGGATGGTCCAGTGTATCTACATCATCTTTCTGCTCTCCCACTTAGGAAGAAATAAAATCTCTTTGGACAAGGATATATTTATTTTCATTTTGTGCTTTACATGCCTAATTTACAATCAGCAGTTTCTATCCGCTGAATCCTAGAGCAAGGACAACAATGCAAAAGAAAGCTTAGCTGTATTTGCCAGCTAACAATGTCTAACTATGTTAGACAAACACATGCAAAGAAAACAGAGGAAATCTGGTCCTAACATTTTAAAAAGACAAACCACAGCAGGATCACATCTAGCAATTTCTGGATAATACCCAGACACAGGAAGAGAGTTGAATGAGAAGGTTTATAATGTGAGCTGGCAAGTAAAATGAAAAACAAAATAAAAAATCCACAAGTATCTTCTTACCAGTAGCAGGCAAGTGAACAATAAAAACAAAACAAAACAAAACAAAACAAAACAAAACAAAACAAAACAAAAAAAAGAGGTGTTTCCAGACACAGCTTTCACAGCTGAATTTTTACAGCAGTGATGTCTTGCCATCAAGTAATGTCTACACAAATAGCTGCACCTATTCTAAACTAAATACCAACTAAACAAGACCTTGAATTCAAGAAAAACATTTCAATAGAAGGCATTTGATGCATTTTCAAACACATTTGAAAGTCAGTATCCTGTATCTCAAACCTTGTCTTGTAGTTCACACTTTGTTTACTAGCAATGGCTATTATGAGACTTTCTACTGGTTCTGTAATACTAGCTCCTTCTTATATTTCCTCTAAGCAGTAGCACCATTTAATTTAAAATATATAGTTCGCTGGATGAATCGAGGAAAAATGTGGAGCATATATATACCTGGACTGACGAATTTTAGATGAACTATAATGGAGAAATGTATATTAGAATAAAATGGCTATAAATCAAAAGCTATTTCATTTTCTGTGGTCATGTAAAAGGCAGAGCTGTTTGAATCCATAATTCAGCTGTCATAATCTCTTAGAGATATCATTGACCTTCCTAGGAAACTTCTGTCACGTAGAGAAGAATAGTTCTGAAGGAATCACATTAAATCATACTGCATTACTGACAGCCAGTTACTTGAAGATAATTTAGCCCACTTTAACAAGTACTTAACAATGAATTGTACTTTTCTATATTCTTATTCTTCACATCTTAATGTAGCAACACTGGCATCTCTGTGCAATATATGTGGATAAAAATTAATGCAAAAATGCATGCCCCACAATGTTTCACTGAGTGTAATCTCCCAAGAGAACTATTAAGATTCTCTTACAGAGCTTCAGATCCATTTTTTCAATCAGTACTGAACTGGAGGAACAAATGTTTCCAAGGAACATTAGAATAACTTAGATCTGTATTTTTTGCTGGCACATCTTTGGAAGTATTTAGGAGTATAAATTTCATTTCAAAATAATAATTGTTAAAAAATAATGAAAAATCAGTTAGCCAGCTACCACTCTAAAATGAATTATTCTTATAAAATGGTGAATTTTAGTCCTGGAATTGGAATGAAGAGTGGCACAGGGAAAGGAATACCAAAAAATTTTGCCACTGAAAAGGCTGATTACCCCCGTTTGGACATTTAGAGCATAGTAAAAAGGATGCCTGACTATCTAAATATTGTCTCATTGATCATATCTGACAAAGGATGGAGGAAAACAGCAAAAACACAGGAAATCAGGATGCATACCTCCTCTTTTCCTCATTCAGAAAACATTATGTTGAGCCCCGCAGGTGAATAAGCAATAGTCCATGTATTGAGAGTCACCTCTAGCATCTGATATTTTATTTTATATCTACAACCAGAATCACTGCTGCCAGAATTTTTCATGGCAGAAGATGGATAGTGTTCTTACAGTTTTTTATAGTCATAGAGATCAGTCTTCTTTGCAGAACTACTTTTCATTGCTCTTCATTAAACCATTGTTGGTTTCTCCATTAATTAAGAAATTTCCTTTTTTTTCTTTTTTTTAAATTATGGTGAAAAAAGGGAAGCAAGTAATGCATTTACAATGCATTTTGATTTGTGTTCTTTTTTATCATCTATTATAGATACTCAGTCTCCCACATGGCGTTATTTAGCAACTCAGAACAGAAGAAACTCAAAATATTTACGGGCTTTCTGTGAAAAACACACAAAATTCCTATTTATTTATTTAGATTTCTAAGTAAAACAAACATGCAGCTACTTTATTTTGAATATCTTATGGATTCCGTGAATCGTTTTGGACTATGAAAAGCAGAAAGTCTTACAAAATTTGGCTACTTCACTTTCACCTTTTTCTTTTTTTGGGGGGTAATTAAAATATCCCATTATGATATCCCTTAATGATATCAATAAAATCTCACACGATCAAAGCAGGACATGGTGTAGAAACACGAATATTGCACACACTGCCGGACAAATTAAAGTTTTATTTTAACAATGTTATATGTCTGTGTTGTGACTAGTTCTTCTGGGCTTGAGGACATGGCTTTTTATGCATTTCGGCCTGATAGATGCAGATGATTTGGGTTCCAGTTAAACCTCTTAACATCTAATTTTTCAGGTTTCCCTTGCATATTTTTGTGAACACTGGACTGCCAATTCTGAAATAATCATTTGCTGGCTGAAGCTGGGTTCAACAAATGATGCAAGGTTCAAGGAAAGGTCAAGAATAACTGATTTTTATCCTGCTGATTAAACAGCTTTACAGACAAGTGAAGACCATTGAACCAATATGATTACCGAAGCTGCAGGGGGAAAAATGGAAGACCATTAAGAGTAAGCTATGGAAAATGTGGAATGAAAAAAGTAAATGCCACTCATATGGCAGCTAAATGAGATTTTCTTTCAAAACAAGGTTTTTTAATTGATTTTAGAAATCCTTTGAAAAGTTCCTCTGTTGCTCTCTAATTCATTTTTTGCAAAGTTCAAGTAAAAGGTGAATTAAATGTTGTCTTCGGTATCATTCACTAGAGCTAAATAAGCATCATTCACCCAGTAGCTTTGTAGTGTACTTTATGCTCTGAGAATAAATAAAAACAGAGGAGAAAAGAACCCTTCAAAATGCAAACATTTTAAAGTCCTTTTGTCATTTGAAAGATAGTATCAAAGGAACTTCTATAAAAGAAAATGGAAAGTGATTTAGGCAAAAATTGTTTGAAGAATAATTTTTCACAGTTACCTAGCACTTTCCATATACATAGACTTTATTGCACAGGATGTCATTTACCCCACAGCAACCTCAAATAATTACTACTTCTTTATAAGAAAATCATGAAGGTAGCCTATTTACTCCGCTTCTTCTTAAGAATGGGTTGTAACAAAGAAGCATACACAAAAAAAAAATATACTGAAACTAAGACAAAATATTTTTTCATATTAATAATTTTAGGCCACTTTGTACTGTCTGGCTGCATTGAAATTGTTAAGGTAAAGTAACTACATAGCCTAGATTTTCTGAACATCTCAGTATCTCCTACTGTGCCCAGACTTTTGGTATAGTCCAACTCACACCCAGAATCACATAAAGCTCTATCAACAAAAACATACAGCCTCAGCACAATTCCAGTTTAAGTACCTAGATCTTCTTACAATATCTAAAGAAGTCCTCCCATCTCAGAAAAGGATTTACAAGCATCAGAAAACTGAGCCACTTTATTTCCACGTAATATAGATGACAGAGAGGCCTATTTCTCTTCTTACAGAAATGACAACATCTATATAGCTATTTTTTGATGTTTCATTTCTTCCCCATACCATTTTTGTTTCATTTTTACCAAGTTATGAGCCCTTCAGGATATATTTATGTTGTATCTAGAAGTATCCCCATTTTGCAAAAATTTTTATTTTGTAGTAATGATTGGGAGCAAGCCTTTTTCATTATCATTTTATATTTTCATTAATGTTTGAAGACTCATTACCTACAGATAAAACCCAAAATACCAGAGGATTGCTGACAACATCTCTTCAGCATAGCCACTTCTTTTGTGATTTTCTAATGTTAATTGCATGAGAACAGCATTTATTTCAACAACAAGGCTAAAACTAGGTTGTGTTATTAAAATTCCATGTTTATTTAAAAAACAAAATAAAACCATTGTCTCTGTGACTTGAAACATGTAGCGTGAGAACTGCAAAGAAGCCTACTTCTTATTTCATTTCAGTGCTTTATCTAACCATAGTAACCAGAGGGCTTCATTTTAGGCTGTGACAAGCTATGATTGCCAAGGTTGTTTGACTTAAATCAAATCATCTTTGGCACAGTTCAAATCCCTGGAAACCCATCTATGCACAACTCAAACAAATAAACATCTAAATAAAACAAAACAATAAGAAAAAAAATAGAATCAATTCCTGCTAGCTTGCATTTCTCTTAATAGTTGTTTCCTAATGGACTTGACAGGGCAGTCCGTATTTTCTGATGATGTCAAAATGTCAACTGAAAATCCACCTGTTTTAGCAGAAAAGTAATACTTTTTCAAAAATGCAACATAGCAGTCAGCATTCTGCCTGGTACCCAGAGAACTGAGAGCAAATCCTTTGTTGTCCTAACACAGAATTAGTTATTATTTATAGAGTCTAAACTGAGGTGGGGAAGGGGTTTGGAACAAACAAAGAAAACACATGAATAACAAACTGATATTCCTATTGTCTTATACTGTGGAATATCATCCATTTTCCCCCCTAATCATGCCTGAAACAGATCTGAGTAAAACTGGGTATTATTATTATTCTTCGTTAACTCCAAATTGCCATTTTATAGCTTGTCACCTTGAAGAGAAAAAAAAAAAAAAAAAAGGGGTTCCTGATGATTTATATTATTTCTTTTCACCATTCTGTACCAGGACACGAAAACTGAAAGACATCAAGAAAAATATAAAATTGTACTTCTGTGGTGTTGTAAATGTATTTCATTCAAACATGGTGTGAATATTCCCTTTTCTTTTTATCTTCTCCAGATTCTTAGACTAGGAGCATATATCAAAGCTTAGATAGCCAAATCAGTGCCAATTTACTGCGATTTTTGGGACATATAATGATGTATTCTAGAATATAAGACTACTCTCATTTACCTTGCAATGTGTGTACTTATTTCACTGGAGTGTAATGGGTTTTATTGCTTTGCTGTTTCAAATGGAATGAACATCTTTTTTGGAATACATTAGTCTGCCAGGTAAATGGGGAAAAAATTCTGGTTTTGTGGCTATCTATCTGTTGGAAAACATACTTTCTTTCAGAGTGCACAGGATTAGAAGCCATCCAGGGAGGTATATTTTCTTCATCAAAGTACAGTAATTATAAGAGTCCATCTAAGATTATTTATGATGTACATAGTATGAAAGACTCCACAGGATTACACGTCTCAGAAAAATTGCAGATAACAAAAGACACAGCACGCATTCATTTTCCTCTCACTCAAATTCAAATACCTCTGTTCCACAAAGCAGCCTTGTTGCATCCTAGGCCGTCAAAAGGGCACAAGAAAGATCATTTTTCTGGGACTTAAGGTTATTATAATCCCTCTGCACTGACTTTTTTGTCATTGGTCCCAGTTTAACTTAGTTTTCTGTTCTTTACAATGCAACTTCTGTCACTTTCTGCTTTATACTGTTTTATCTTACTTTACTGAAGGAGGCAAGGGATGGAGAATAGTGACAGCCCTGACAACCTATCTCTCTGTTTCTTCAGAAAGCATCTCCATACTTCCTTTGATGAGGTCACATATGTCAGCTTCTTTCCTGAGCTGGTGCATATGGCTGTTATGTTTCCTGCAGTTTGAAAATACATTTCTACAGAAGTGTCCCAAAATAAATACTTGTAACTTATTATGATATGTGTCAATTCCTGAAAATGGTCCATTTATCTTTTGATTCCATACAATCAGGAGGTTTTGTATTCAGATACATTACATTCAGATTGTATGATTCCATACAATCACCATTTAGCTTGGAGACATACCATTTAATTATTAGCTTTTCTGTTTACTTTTCCTGTTTGAGGCCTTTGGGGTTGCTCCTCAAGATGTATCTTTTGTGCTTTCAGAGTGCCCATCACAACACAGATGCCACCAAAATTAAACCACTAACAGAGCTGAATGTACCAAGCCAAATCCAAAGAAAATTATGAACCACATTTTTTTTTAATTAACTATAGAGTTAATTTTGCACCCATTTTTTTACTAGAAATCTCACTGAAGCCAGCAAGGAATTTTCTCATAGAACTATGACAGGATTGTGTCTTTAGTTACTCTGGAAAAACTGAAAAATTGGAAAGAAGTTCTTCCGCCGGAGTTTCTAACTTTAAATACAAATATGCTTGCTGTAGAATCCAGTAAGAGTTTTACCTCACAAAGAGAGTGGAATTTAGTGCCAAAAGCAGCAAAGAGCTCTGTAAATCCAATAAAATATTTTTTTTCTTATTTCCCAGAGAAACTATTTGTAGATTTATTTAAGGACAGAATTTAATAATGAAGTCCCTGGGCTGAAACTGAGATGTTCTGAATTAGATTTAATCTAACAGAGGTAACAGTTCTTTCAGTATCCTGATCTTTTAACTTGTGTATATCTTCTTAACTATTTCTACCGTCCACCATAATTTTCACATGCAGTTCAGTTGAACAATGTTTCAACTTTGTATGAAATCAGGGACAATTACACTGATTATATTACTTCAGTGTATCATTTTACTTTTGCCCTGTTTAAAACAGCCGTTCTCAAAATCTCAGCCAAGTGACTCATCCACCATGCCCAACTCCACTTTCGATTCTAAATTTCATAGATTCTAATTCAAATTAATAACACTTGATATACATTTGTATGTATTTAATTATATTGATGGCTAGGAGTACTTCTGCCAAGGTGAAGAAATGAAAACGCCATTCCTCTCTTGGATAAACTGAGATTTAGGGAGGTTAAGTGACCTCCAGACTAATACACTGAAATCTCTAGCAGAATCAGAAGAAAATACATACTCCAAGTCTTAATCGTACCCATATCATTTTTCTTCTATAACTTCATTTTTCCTCCATTAAAAACAATAAGATCCACTAAAAGTTCTTTAAGATATTTCATGGAGAAGTTCTTAAGTTGTCAAGCAAAAGAACATGTTCTTTTGTGAATTATTTCACTGATCAGTGTAATATAGAATTATAAATCAGTTTCTCAGAAGATACTTAATGCAACATCTTGCTGGATACAATGAAGGGGAATGAATTCCCCCAACTAGTCTCAGACACCTCAGTTCTCTTATTTCCTGAGAAAAACAAGAAATATCTAAACAAAAAAAAAAATTACATATATTAATAAGAGGGCAAACTAGTTATATGACAGGAATTGCGAGTAACTGGAAGGAAAGTCTAGCAAAAACAGCCAAGCCGACTTTTCAGTTTTAACTTGCCAAAGTAAGCTTACAAAGATCACATTAAGCCCTATCATCAAAGTCTTTGAAAAAAAATCAGCAGAAAGTAGTTCCAACTCATTTATCATAGCAAGGACTTTGAAAATAAAGCATTATATTTCAATCACATGATTACTGCCAACAGACCAGAGTACCCATAGCCCAGAATGGCTCCTCATTATCCTATAGCAATTAGGACTAAATCTAGTGTACATTAAAACTACAGTTTATTTTGGATCTATGCCCAAAGAAGCACAAAGACAGTATACCCTGCACATCTTCTAGGATCTGTCTTGATCTTTCTTTTTTACGAACTACTGCTGGCACTCCAGGGACCTAGTCACAATGTTAATATCACAGAAACATACCTGCACATATCTGGCTGCCTCTAAATCTGTTTCAGACATGACCCTTCTAAACACCAGAATAATTCAGCTTTGTTCATCCGTATTACTCTGTATTCTACTTAGTGCTGCAGGGCAAAAATCAGCACTGATACACCAACAGCTTGTACAGAGCATACAGCTGCCCAGCAGCGTTAGACCAGTAAATTAATTCCAGTTCCTTTCATACAACTCGCTGTTACTTGCAACATACTCAGTATTATTCAGCTGATTGTCACCTCTCTATCACGTTTCCACCACGTTGTCTAAGTAGTTAATAATCCCGTTTGCACAAAAAGGACAGAGTCTCTATCGCTGTTGGAGTCAAATGCTCAATACATTTCACTAAACCATGTTTTTTTGAATGTCCAATGTGCACATTTCCCAATGTGTGCATCCCATAGTACAGGACCCTTTCTGTGGCTGACAGAACTCCTGTTTTGAGTAACAGTACTTAGCTTCCCTTAGGTTCAATTAATTTTTACAATCTAAGAGATTATTTTTAATCAGTTACAAGCAGCTAATCATTTAGGCAATGTAGTTCTCTCCCTTCTATATCATGAACTCAAAACACAGATTCCCTTGTGTCATGTGAGATGAATGCTGAGATAGGCTTCCTGTTCTTCAAGCTTCAAAAGATAATTCGAAGTTTCTCCTCTGCGCAGCATTTGCCTCTACCATTTCCTCATTAGTTATTTCAAGGTCCTCTGATGCCCAGAATTATCACCAGAATCAGGAAGATTCATCCAGAAGTCACGGATGCCTGAAGTGGACACCATTTCAGTACATTATTAAAGCAACTCAAAGAAGTTCCATTTTATGGTCTGTAGGTAGCTGAGTAATTTTCTCATATGATTGTCTGCTCCGTCCACATAGCATATGGCACACATACTTGTACAGGGTACACTTTTAGATAACTCTCTCAATAGAATTTCCCTCCAACATATTCTAATAATGCCTTTTGGTTTTATCACAAATATTCCTCTTTCATTTTGTGAGTTGATTGTAACAGAAATATTATCAATGTCTTTTTTTTTTAATCTTCTTTCAATCTTTAATCTCCTGCAGAATCTACAGTCTTTTTCGAGATCCTCAAGTTTTCTGCCAATCAATCATGTAAGTCCAACTCTATATCCAAATGGTGCAGTTTGCAAATTAGGAAAATCTCTTACTTGTTTTGCCACCAGACTTGTATCCTGAGGATTTGCTTTGCTATTTCTCTCCATATTGGTATCAAAACACCAAATCCTTTGCTGATTTATCCTAAGTATAGACAAATCTTGTTCTCCACACAAATGTAGTCATTATTCTGAAATACACACGTTCCCAAAGAATAGGTAGAGATTCTTTTGAATGAGTTTCCAAAATATTTTTCGGGCTACATCTTTCTTGTGCTTATATTGGGTAAACCAAATTTCTTCAACTCTGACTTTATTTATTCGGTACTGTCCCTTTTGCAAACAGCTGCTTAAACCAAGGCAGCTATATTACTACCTAGCTCTTTCAGTAGCACTTCTTATACTCTTAAAACAATGAACCCATGCAAGGCGGTGTGTGAGTGTGCCTGCCCATGTGGGAATTCAGTTCTCATGGCAGTGCCGAAGCAGCCTCACAGTCCTCCTCATTATCTGTGTAGGAGTGATGCCAGGATCCACGGAGCTGCTCAGGCACCCATGGGTCCTCTGCAGGAGGAGGGAGCTTTGGCATGCAGCAGCTGCTCAGGTGAGCAGCAGCAGGATGAAGGCACGAGCTGCTGCCTCCCCCCAGCACAGGGATGGGAGGAAGGAAAAGCCCCACATGGCTGGAGTCCCCTGGCGCAGGCAGCTGATGTGAACAGGGGTAAACAGCAGGAAAAGCCTGTGGTCCAGCCTGGGGAAGGCTGTGGGACTAGGGGAGGATTTACCTGCCCCTGGGCCAAGGCTGAATGAAACCACCAGATATCTCCTGCAGGCTGCCAAGAGGCCTCCACAGTTCACTGCCTGGGGAAATCCACATGGGGAGAGACAGTCTGTGCCACTGAGGGGAGGGAAAGACAACCCAGTCAGCATTTCAGGACTTTACTACAGTCCACAGTAAGAGCAGAAAGGGATTTTTAAATAAGTCACAAACCCAAATGTTTGCAATCCAAGGATGTGCAAGATTTGCAGACAGTGTCATATTAAGGAGTAGTGTGGATTTTATTTGGGGCTGACACAGCTCAGCCACAGAGCCAAGGTGTCCCCTAAGAGCCTGAGACGTCACTCACAGCATGGTCACGCCAAGCAGGAAGATGCCGAGATGGCAAGGTGCAAGCTGTGCTGCAGCCTCTCCAGAGCAACCCAAGGCCAGCAGGGTCCCCAGGGTTCTCTGCACTTCTGGTTTGGCCAACACCCTGCCTCCAGCTTTGTTTCCTTGGCTGTTTCCAGCTGCACCAGTATATCTTTCCACTGGACAAACGGCTTGGAGAGAAGCAGGGTCTGGACATGACTCTTTAAGGAAAGAGATGTGCAAACTGCAGGGAAGAAACCACGGTCAGAGCTCTCTGGCAGCCCGACAGCACCGTGACAATCCCAGTTCCTTGGGAGAGGAAGGCTGATGAACTTTTTCAAGCTTGCAACCAACACTAAGCAACAAACAGTATTTCATACTGCATTTAAAAATTGTATTTGTTCTTTTGGCTCCTACTAAGCAAACATACAGCAGTTTGTGTATTCCTGAAAGGGATAAATAGCATGTTAAGTCTCTTTTAGGCTAGTCCCTTGAATGCTCTTGTCATAACTATTAGTTCTGCAAATTAGCCTAAGAATGAAAAATATTTTCTTCTCGCTTTTTTCCTCTTGGAGAATACGCTGTTTAACCTAAATTTCAGTATACTGTACTCCTAGTATAAGGACTTATTTTTTCTTTTACAGAAACAAAGTGAAAAGGATGCAATCACTTTTTTGTTATGCTCTTACATCTAAAATGCTGTAGCCAAGTTGTGAAAAAAAACTTCACAAGACAGTTCCCACTCCTTTAAAAACAGGGCAGTTAGTTTAAATAATTCTGTTTATACATAGTTGTACCTGAAAGTGCCTGATCATTTCGGACTTATTTCATACTACTTTAAAGAAAAACCCTAAGTGTTTTAATTGTTTCTCTTCTTGGGACAGGGGGTGGCATATCAGATGAAACAGAATGGGAAAAAAACATCCTTAGACTATTGTGATTATTTTCAATTTGTCTTTTACAAGACATTTGTTAGAGGATTTCATAAATTATTTTCTCTGTGAAATTAAAACCTGGTTGCATTTGTTTATAACTGGAACTGTTGCAACATATTTTATTCCCTTCCTTACATACTGTAAAAATTATACTGGAGTAAATTCCCTACATATTTTTGAAATTTTTTTCACTGAAGTGAATTTAATTGGATTCTATTGACATTAAACTAGAGCTGCCCAAAAACATTTCAGATATATTCAGATATATTCCTCAGATAAGGCCTTTTTTTATAAAATCCTTGTAAAGCATTTTTGTGATGAAGAGACAACTGTAAAAGATTGAAAACTGTGCTGAGATTTTCTTTGCTGCTAGTTAATTTTAAGGCAGGAATATTTTTGTTTGTTTGTTTGTTTGTTTTGCTTTTCTTGATTCAGTTATTTAAATCACATCGCTACTTTTTCCTGTGCATTTAAAACTTCATACCTATGTATCCAGCCACGCATTTTTGACACCTCATTGTTCTCTCACACAGAATCCTCTTGAGTTCTGCAAATTTATATTTTTCTTTAATTTATACAAAAGCATCTTTTTCTCGCATATCTATTAGCTTCTAAAATGTTTTTCACTAGATTTTTTAATTACCTATAGGATTAACAGCTTGTAGGACAGCATGCTTCCTTTCTTTCTTTTCAGAAACTCTAGCCCTTCCATCTTCCTTTTCCCTTTTTTGATGGATTAAAAGGTGTCTGGATCTGGTGTATCCTGGATCCTTTGCAATTTGCTCCTATAAAGCAGGTAGACATGAAAATTTCTCATTCGGTCACTTAAATTTTATCTCAAAATAATTGTGAGTGCCACAGTTGCCAGTGGGCATCATTGCTTTCAGTAGACACTTTTATCTTAGCAAGGGCCATCCCCACACCGAACAAGATTCCCTCATTTCATCCAAACAAGTAGCTCATAATTGTAACGCCGTAATTCACTGGTTGCTGCTTACAGAGCTACTAGCAAGCCAGTGTGTGAATGTTCATCAATCAGCTACTTGCTACTTTTGATTACTCCAGAATATGCTTCTGATCCCAAATTTTTGTGAGACTTGATTCACTAGATATGTTTAGTCCCAAAGCTCAATTCACCATTAGATTAGTTACTCAGGTATTTTCATAAGAGAGAATGTCACACAGCAAGAATACTCATATACTGAAAATGAAGTGCTGTATACATGTGCAATCACTCACACTTTATACTGTTTATACTGTATCACATTTAAATCCATTTTTCCTTGTTGTTTCTTACGTCATATCATGGTTAATCTTATCAAGTATTAGTCTTCTGTTGTGCATCCTGCATGTAATATCTACCTGGTTAATTAACTCATTTAAGCATTCTTTCAGTCTCCAACCATTATTAATAGCCTGCATTCAAGTGCATGCATATGGCAATGTACCCAGAAAGCCTTATCTGCGCATTCCCTGGTCTTCACACCCTCACATCCTCCTGTCCTCTCCGTGGCTAATGTACCTCAGATCACAGATAGCCTGTTTTGATTAACCCAGGTTCAGCTACCTGCTGTAGTCATTGCCTCACATATGTATCACTCAATCATTCATATCAAGAGCACCTCAGTTTTTCCAGATGCACGCTTCACATATCGCTAATAGATAGCAGGTGAGGTAAACTTCCTGCTTTTCAAATCTGCCTGGCCCACAAAATAAACATACTGCCATTCGATAAAGGCTGTCATGATTCAAAACACACAGTAGTGTATTAGTCCCCATCCTTCCCTTCTCCCCACCCCCGACCCCCAACTGCATCAGGTCAGCAGCAATTCTGAGAAAGTCAGTCCCTTGACAGGTACAGCGGGGGAGATAATAGAAGAAGCTAGTCTGTCTGACTTCTCTGAATGTAGTCGACTAATAGGAAATCTTATTCCTGATGTCTGCTCCTACCCATAAAAGAGCAGGCATGCAGGAAAAAATGAGATAAACAGTCTGTCTACACACACACATGTATATATATATATTGGTGTGGATCGCTGTTCCTCGGCTCAGGCACAGCAGCAGCAGCAAAGCAAATTCCTTGTAATTAGCTGAGCATCACTACAGAATCAGACATTTAAACACAGGAGACAGTCCACAGTTCCCACAAATTTTCAAAATAAGGATTGGCTGCAGCCAATGGAAAAGATGGCGTCTTAATACATGAGTACAAAAAACAGAATCCAGAACTTACTGGTGCCTTATGGCTTTTGCATCTTGTATGTCTCCTGTACATGAAACTTTTCACACTAATATAGTTGCAAATGTAGAGTGTATCCTGGATGGCTTTCTGACTCCTTAAAGGCTACTACTCAAAAAAACAGATAACCCAACACACATTTCAAAAAAATCAATATAAGTTATAAAAGTGGCTTGTTTCAAGTCATTTCCTCTTTTTTCTTGAAATCTTCTGCTCCTGTAGACATGCTCACAACACACATAAAGAGCAAGAAATTGTACCATTCAGGCTAGATGCTTTTGTCTGATTTTATTAGAGGAGTGGAAAAGATTTTAGGATTTACAAGTTCACCTGTTGTTGCAAGGGGAATTATTTATTTATTTTTCATTCATGCAGATAAAGATGCTCAGTCATGTTCCATTTATGTTGTCATTAAGAAACCTTAAGCCAGTTTTCAGTGAGTCTCGTTAAAAAGAGCTGCCTGTCACATTTGAATCCCACTTGACAGCTATAAAAATTGCCAGATTACATAGGAGATTTTACTGGAGATATTCAAGCACAAATCTCTCATCTTGAGTTCTTTTAATCCTGTTTAATTTTTTGTTTAGTTGTCATAATCAGATAATACATCAAATATTCACCAATTCTGTTTAATATTAGTGGCAGAAGTTGTCCAGAAAAAGGAAAGACAGCCTGTATCTTACATTGTAGTGTCTCATCTGCACTTCTCTCCAGCTGTCGGGACTATTTGTTTTTCCTTATTGCTGTCACATGTCATTGACTAAAATATGGGGTATAGGCCACTACTCAAGCATGAATGCACAAGCTGACAGACCAGTAAGCAGGTAAGGCAATTTCAAAGTTTCAGATATAATCAGCTTAGTAGTAACTTTTCTATTACAAGGGTTTACTAATAATGTATTGGTTCATTTAAATGTGTTAACATGGATTTGGGGGTTTAGTCTATTTCTTCAATAAAATCTCCTTTCTGGCAATTATTTTCTAAAAAATATTTACCTGACACAATCTTCAAAACACAGGCTCTGCTGGACTGTGGTCATACCATGAGTTTTACAGCATCACATGATCACCTCCCAAATATGGAAACTCTTAACTGTAATGCTTTTTTGCTAAAGCTACTGTATTTGTATAAGTCTCAGAATCTTATTGTTATGAACCTATTAATTACCTGAAGGAGGTCACTGGTGCCACAGTGACCAGACAGACAAACACAGCAGTGTATCATGTAATATTGATATTTAACAAGCTCTTCTGTATTGCTGTGGGCACAGAATTCTGTCAAGGAGTAGATGATAATGAAATTTGAATTTCAAGTCATGAAAAAGAGCATCAAAAGAATTTTTAATAAGGCTTCATTAATAAACCCTGAACAACATAATATCTACAAATTATTTTTTGCACATAAGTCGTGTGAGAAAGCATGATCTTTAAATGTAAGCTGTTTGAAGTTCTAACAGCTGAACACTGAAGTGATAATGTGTGTACTTTACAGGTTGCCACAGTCATATGTATTTAACAATTGACACATTCAGAAATTATTTACCTTTCGCAGATCAATTTGACTTGATATTTCATTGCTTTCCTTGTTTTCAAAAACAATTGTTGGATTTTTTATTTTTGTTTACTAACAGTAGGATCTTCTATTTGTGTACAATGGTATCATATTTGACCTTAGAATATTTCTCCTGATTACATTTCTCTTAAGCAGTCAAGCCTGAATGCTGCTGTTAAGAGAAACGGGAAAGTGAAGTTAACTAATGTCTCAGTGGGGAAGGTTTTGCCTGCTTTATGGTGCTTTTCTAATTATGGATTGACCTAGCTCTCGGATCAGGATGCTAGCATTGTCGCCAGTTCTCTAATATGACTACATGCACAACCACAGCCAAAGACCAGACAAACTGTTGGCATGATACTAGTATTTTCTGTGCTTTTAAACAAAGAATTAAAATGAAGTCATTGCCCTTGTGGCCAAGAAGGCCAATGGCATCCTGTGATGCATCAAGAAGGGTGTGACCAGCAGGTCGAGGGAGGTCATCCTCTCCTTTTACTCTGTCTTGGTGAGGCCGCAGCTGGAGTACTGTGTCCAGTTCTGCGCTCCCCAGTTCAAGAAGGACAGGGAACTGCTGGAGAGGGTACACCAAAGGGCTACAAAGATCATTAGGGGACTGGAACACCTCTCCTATGAAGAAAGGCTGAAGGATTTAGGTCTCTTCAGTCTGGAAAAAAGACGACTGAGGGGGACCTTATCAAGACTTATAAATACTTCAAGGGTGGATGTCAGGAGGATGGGGCCAGGCTCTTCAGTGGTGCCCAGTGACAGGACAAGAGGTAACGGGCACAAACTTGAACATAGGAAGTTCCACCTAAACATGAGGAAGAACTTCTTTACTTTGAGGGTGGCAGAGCATTGGAACAGGCTGCCCAGAGAGGTGGTGGACTCTCTGTCTCTGAAGACGTTCAAAACCTGCCTGGACGCGTTCCTGTACAACCTGCTCTGGGTGACCCTGCTCTGGCAGGGGGGTTGGACTAGATGATCTCCAGAGGTCCCTTCCAACCCTACCATTCTGTGATTCTGTAAAATACATCCAAACTGAACAGACTAGTCTCTCTTGAAGTACTACTCTTCATTACGGAATGCAGAATATATTTAAAATTTATTTACTAGTTTAGAGACACCAGTGAGGAGCATATTCTCAAATAACTTTGGGCACCTTGAACTCCCACATGACATTAACAGAAGATAAGGAGCCTCTCTCTTTGCAGATCATCTATAATCCATTTCCCACTAAGTGTTCATTAGACCCTTATTGTCACCTAATCTACAAATATTTTTATGCACTATTTAGCTTGTAAGCACAGTATGATTTCAGCTCTTTCACTAGATGACTCTAACCTTGTTGAAAAGGAGCATTACTTGAAGAAATCATTAAGGCATTGAATCTTGCCAAACGATGACAGCAGAGCACTGTAAGGAGAAATGACCTGGAAATGTTATCGCATTAACGATCTTTTCGCAATTTCTTCTATAGTTGCAAAAAATACACTTGTTTGTAGGGATGTTTTTCTGAATTTTTAAGATCCTTACACATTTGGGTTTTGATACACAGCTGGATTTCTTAAATCACATTACCATAATTAAAAGAAATAGTAACTAAAATTAGAACTGAAGCTACAGTTTAGGAAACTATTTAAATATGTGTTTAACTTTAAACATAAATCCTACTGATTTCAGTCAGACCAATCTACTGATATTTGCCTGAATGGGGATGCTGCTCTTAATGAATCAGAGCCTGAGGGAAAAGACAGACAAGGGTTTAATTAGCTTCTACCTAAGCTCTATATTGACCTGGTGGCATTGCTACAAAGGATTATATCTGCAGCCCATCACATTTAGGTCAACAGTGGCCAGCTACATAAAAGAAAGTATAGTAAAATATTTTAACAGACATCTGTATATTATAATAACAAAGGACTGTGTAAAGTCCTTGATTGTACTTTCTACCTCATAATAGAATCATAGAATCATAGAATGGTTTGGGTTGGAAGGGACCTTTAAAGGTCATCTAGTCCAATCCCCCTGCAATGAGCAAGGACATCTTCCACTAGATAAAACTTCTCAGAGCCCCGCCAACATGACCTTGAATGTTTGCAGGGATGGCGCACCTACCATCTCTCTGGGCAACATGTCCCAGTGTTTCACCACTTCTCTTTCTTTCTCTTTTAGTTTAATTACTGCTTGTCCTATCACAACAGTCCCTGCTACAAAGTTTGTCTCCACTTTTCCTATAGGCCCCCTTTAAATACTGGAAGGCCACTATAAGATATCCCCGCAGCCTTCTCTTCTCCAGACTGAACATCCTCAACTCTCTCAGCCTGTCCTCAAAACAGAGGTGCTCCAGCCCTCTGATCATTTTTGTGACCCTCCTCTGGACCTGCTACAAGCAGTCCATATCTTTCCTGAACTGTGTCCTCTGTGCTGGAAGCATTACACCAGGTGGGGTCTCACCAGAGTGGAGTAGAGGGTCAAGAACCACCACCCTCGACCTGCTGGCCACTCTTCTTTTGATGCAGCCCAGGGTATGGTTGGCTTTCTGGGCTGTGAGTGCACATTGCCAGCTCATGTCCAGTTTTTCATCCACCAGTACCCCCAAGTCCTTTTCCGCAGGGCTGCTCTCAATCCCTTCATTCCAAGCCTGTATTGATACCGGGGATTGCCCTGACCCACTTACAGGGCCTTGCACTTGGTCTTGTTTAAACTCATGAGGTTCACATGGGCCCACCTCTAGAGCTTGTTTAGGTCCGTCTGGATGACATCCCGTCCCTGAGGCACGTCAACTGCACCACTCAGTTGGCATCATCTGCAAACTTGCTGAGGGTGCACTCAATCCTACTATGTCATTGATGAAGATATTTAACAGTACTGGTCCCAATATAATTTTGTGCCATTTGTAAGACCACATTATAAGCCCAGATAGTCTACTTATCTATATATACAGACAAAACCTCACTCACTCTGAGAAAGATAGAGCAGAAATTATGGTCTACCCACTTTAGATAATTTATTTTTTCCTGTACTTTTATCATGTCCCTTATATTTCTTAAGACTATATTTTCTAGGGTGAACAGTTGTACAGATAGATACTTTTCCTCTTTATAAAAAGCATTTTAATGCCTAAATGGACAGCTGTAACTTTAACAGGTCTACATCTGTCATTAGACCAATATTTTCATAACTCCTGTCCTTTTGGAATTTTCTCTAGCCTGCCTCCCAGTTATTGCTTTTCTCCAAAGCTGGTTCAGAAGATTCCTAAAAATGTATTGGCATTTACCCATTTGCTGAGATGCCTCTTCCCCTACAAAATCATGTTTCATAAATATGCTTAAATTTTGCAACATATAGAATACAGGTAGGTTTACCAAATGAAACTCTCTACTTGCTTGCATACTTATTCATCACTAGCAAGGCCTTTGGATAGTTACCGTACTGGAACTATCCACAGCCTACATAATACTTGGAAGGTATGGTGATACTCAGGAAGCCCGCAGTAGTCTCCACCTTCAGAGCTACTTAGCATCCAGATTCCTCAATCCAGAGTAATTTTCCAAATCAAGCTGCCAAGGAGCTGGAAAACCCAGGGCTTCCAGGCTGTTCGACCACAAGCAACCTGGTAGCTGCCTCAGAGACAGGGACTTCACAGCCTCCTGACTACCATGCCAGCTGCATCTCTCTACAGGTAGCTGACTCCTAAGGCAGTCCAATTTACAGATGGTGAGCTGGTCTGGAAGTTCAGTCTGTTCTTGAGCTATCAGACTCCCAGATTCCCAGAAAACCTCCACGATTACCATAAAGCCAGGGATTCAGGGATTTTGCCTTTATGTGAAAATGAAATCAAGCTTCCTGTCTGCTCATGGAGTCCCAAATATTGGGAAGCAGCATGCCCTATCAAAATATTTTAGTTTCCTTAAGTGATTTTATCTTCTGAATTGTAGTTATTGGGACTTTCAGTCTCTCATGGGTTTGCCTCAAATTGAAATTAAGCCAAGTTTGGAAATCCCCAAATTCCTCACAATACAGAATCCCACTGCCCACTCACTTCTCTCTTATTTCCTCTTTTTCCCCCTTTCACATGTCACTTTTTAGCTGCAGGCTGATGAACCTCTGTTACAGCCTTTGTTTGCCAGCACATCTTTTTTACTATGTGGTACATCATCATCACTCTGTCTGGACTTACATCTGTGCCCATCAAAGTGTCATTCTGATAGCTTAAATACTGTATGGAAACAATATTAATTCTTTTCAATACAGAATTCCTAGAGATGCTCTATCAAAATGCAATTTGGACTAAAGGAAACTGGGAATCTTTACGTCATACAGACTTATTTTCTCCTGCAAAATACAATAAAAACCTGGGGTGGGTGGGTGTGTGTGTCTAAAATGTTAAAGCAGGTTAAATACCAAAGTTACTTCTTAATCTGGAAGAAACATTACAGAATGATGCTCTTTTCAGTTACAAGCTGCCTATATTCAAAATAAAGAAGGTATATCCCTGAAAAAAAACATTAAACTTATAAGGTACTGAAATGGTTTTAGGCTGCATCACACTTTAAAAGTGATAATTATCTGTCATCTTCATGCAGACCCAGATAAATAGCTAATGCATTTCCGCTTCATAAAAATGCATAGTACCAATATCTACATTAGGCATCATCTTTTTTTTCTTCCCTAGTATGCATCTCTACAAATAAGTAGCATTTAAGTGAAAAACACTGTCTTTTTTTCTTGTTGTAGCAATATTATTGAAAATTGTTGTTCTGAGAATTTCATGATACCTCTGGGAAGAAAAGACATAGAAAAATCACACTGTGAAAGTATATATAATATAGGATTTCTTGGTGTGATCTACACACTATTGTTTCTGAGGTGACAGAGACCAAAAAAAAATATAATTTGAAGGAAATGTTTTCAAATGCAGCTGTTGGTATAGATAATGATACATGAGAACTTTGAATTTGAGATGCAGGCATCAGTATTGACCCAGGCGCTTTTCCAAGCCAATGTTGTTCTACTTAAAAACAGTATAATATAAAGGTACTGTTCACAACATTCTTGGTACTGAGCTGCTCAATGATTAAATCACATTTCAGGAGTCTAGGCAGTCTTTTGTAACTATTTTTCTTTTATCCTTTTTAAACTTAGTGGAGGGTTTCACCTCTAAACTCCTCCTTTCAAACTGTAGAAATGCTGATTCCTCTAACTCCCCCTAAGTGACTTTTGTAAAGAATGTATTTATATGCACAGCGCTCTCTGCTTTTTTGCCTTTCTTACCAATATGGCTATGCTTTCTCTTATTGAACCAGCCATGGAGTTAAGTGGAACATTTGACACTTGGGCATCATGGGGAGAGGTTCTGAATAGGGCAAGGGATAGAAAATGGTTGACTACATATGCTACATGACTAGACCCGAGAAAGCACTGAAAGCACTATTTACAGAAATTTAAATTTCTATCTTAAAACACCAACAAACCCCCGTCACCCCAAGATGCTATTTTAAGTATTACGTATCCCAAGAAAGACGAAGTCAGGCAAAAAGGCCAGGAGTCCTGCCTGGATGAACAAGGAACCCCTGGACACACTCAAAAGCAAAAAGGAGGCCTACAGAGGGTGGAAGCAAGGACAGGTATCCTGGGAGGAATACAGAGAAACTGGCCGAGCAGACAGGGACTGGGTTAGGAAATCTAAAGCCCAGACAGAATTAAACCTGACCAAGGACATCAAGGGCAACACGAAAAACTTCTAAAATATGTCAGTGATAAAAGGAAGACTAAGGAAGATGTGGGCCCTCTCCGGAAGGAAACAGGAGACATGGTCACCCAGGACATGGAGAAGGCTGAGGTACTCAATGACTTTTTCACCTTGGTCTTCACCAGGAAGGGCTCTAACCACGCGGTCCAAGTTACAGAGAATGAAGATCCACCCACTATAGGAGATCAGGTTCGAGACCATCTAAGGAAACCGAAGGTGCACAAATCCATGGGACCTGATGAAATCCACCCAAGGGTCCTGAGGGAACTGGTGGGGGAGTTGCTTAGCCACTTTCCGTTATATTTTAAAAGTCGTGGCAGTACAGTGAAGTTCCCACTGGCTGGAAAAGGGGAAACATAACCACCATTTTCAAAAGGGAAAAAAGGAAGACCTGAGGAATTACAGGTCAGTTAGTCCCACCTCTGTGCCTGGCAAGATCATGGAGCAGATCCTCCTGGAATCTCTGCTAAGGCACATGGAAAATAAAGACAAAATAAGGAAAATAAAGACTCCCCTTCACTAAGGGCAAGTTAAGCCTGACAAGTTTGGTGACCTTCTATGATGGGGTTACAGTATTGGTGGATAAGGGGAGAGCAACAGACATCAGCTACCTGGACTTGTGCAAAGCATTTGACAGTGTCCCACATGACATCTTTGTCTCTAAATTGGAGAGATATGGATGTGATGGATGGACCACGTGGTGGATAAGGAACTGGCTGGATGGCCACACTGAAAGGGTTGAGGTTAACAGCTCAATGTCCAAGTGGAAACCAGTGATGAAGGCCTCAGGGATCAGTATTGGGACAGGTACTGTTTAACATCTTTGTTGGCGACATGGACAGTGGGATTGAGTGCACCCTCAACAAGTTTGCCAATGACACCAAGCTGCGTGGTGTGGTTGACACACTAGAGAGAAGGGATGCCATCCAGAGGGACCTGGACAGACTTGAAAGGTGGCCCCATATGAACCTCATGAAGTTCAACCAGGCCAAGTGCAAGGTCCCGCAGCTGGGTCACGGCAATCTCAAGCACAAATCTAGTCTGCGCCAAGAACGGGTTGAGAGGAGCCCTGGGGAGAAGGACTTGGGGGTATGCATTGAGGAGAAGCTCAACATGAGCCAGCAATTTGTGTTTGCAGCCCAAAAGGCCAACTATATCCTAGGCTGCATCAAAAGAAGTGCAGTTAGCAGGTTGAAGGAGGTGGTTCTGCCCCTCTACTCTGCTCTCATGAGACCCCACCTGGAATACGGCATCCAGCTTTGGAGTCCTCAGCACAAGAAGGACAGGGAACTGTTGGAGCAAGTCCAGAGGAGGGCCATGAAGATGTTCAGAGGGCTGGAGCACCTCTGTTTGAGGACCGGCTGAGAGAGTTGGGTTTGTTCAGCCTGGAGAAGTGAAGGCTCCAGGGAGACCTTATTGTCACTTTCCAGTATCTGAAGACAGCTTACAAGAAAGCTGGAGAGGGACTTTTTACAAGGGTATGTAGTGATAGGATGACAGGTAATGGCTTCAAACTGGAAGAGGGTAGATTTTGACTAGGTACCGGTTGCCCAAGGAAGTTGTGGATGCCCCATCCCTGAAACTGTTCAAAACCAGGCTGGATGAGCTTTTAGCAACTTGGTCAAATGGGAGGTGTCCCTGCCAGGGGGGCTGGAACTAGATGATCTTTAACGTCTCTTCCAATCTAAACCATTCTATGAGTCGATATTCCCTCATTGCATGCTTCTTTCATTTATAGATTAAGAATTTTTTAAAAGTGCTAATTTAACTGTTCTGTTGTACTAAGACACATATGGAACACCACATCACAAGTACAGTGTTTGCAAACAAAGAGGAATAGTATAATATTGCCATGTTATCAACTTTAAAAATAATAGGTGTTAACTAACCCAAAGATACAGCCAGAGCAAAACTGCAGGCAGTGCCCTTCTCAAATGTGGGAATTGCATCATTCACAGATCAAAAATTTAGTGGACATATAAAAGGATGTACTTTAAAGTTTGCAAACTTGTGGTTCACACATTATTGAAGCTATAGGCTTCCTGATCCTTCCACATGCTCAAAGTCTGACAAGTTTGTTCTCATCTAAAATAGGTTTTTATCAAACTTCCTTTACCTCAATACCTTTAGAATTAACTCTATGACTGCATGACTGGGTCTCTGCACCCAAACACAAAAGTTGTGTTCATAACAATGCATTTTATGCATTATCTGAATTCATAAGGAATATAATTTTCCATAATAATTCTTCAGTTACTTTAAAGTATAAATAACATCTATATGACTAGAAGTATTGATAAAGTATAAATAACTTTTATATGACTAGAAAGGCATACTGTCGCCAAACCTAAGTAAACCTTAGAGATGGTCATGGGGGTCTTCCACCATCTTTCATGTGCGGCCTAGAACTAACTAGGGACCTTAAACTTACAATGTAACAATCTACATTTTTTTTTTCCCAAGAAGAACATCCCCACTGTCTATGTATTCTCTCCATTTTCCAAAGCCTTCTTTGGTTATGGGGCAAAATAAACAAAAGACAATTTTTAGTGAAATAAGCCATTTTTAGTGTATGCAAGCACAACTTCATTGATGCTCCAACATGTAGGAATTATGCTACATAGTCTTGAATGCTTCACACCAACACTCCTATATTACATCTCTCCAATAAATATATTCCAAATCTAGTGGGTGTGTACACACGTGTGAGTAATATTGAGAGGGAAACTGTTCTGTAAGTTGTGTTTAGATAAAAGTCCATTCAGGTTACTTTTTTTTGTATTTACTTTGTTCCACTGTTCCAGATACTGTGTTAAGCACATTCTTGTTTACTTTCTTCATGCAGATTCCTGGAAAAAATGCCAAAAGAGGCTTCCTATTGCAATCAGAGTAAGATTACTGTTATGATCATGATCATCATTGTCATTACTTTGTTGTTCTGAAAACAAGCATTGTTGATTACTGTGCAGGAAAGCCAAACACACTAGGTGGCCCAGGTAAAGCAATAATGAAATAATTAATTTAATAGCACACTAAATAGATTTACTTTGATCCTTCAAAAAATAATTCTATATTTTATGATAGGTTTGGGAAAAAAAAAAACCAACCAAAAAAACCCAACCAAAAATGAAAACAAAAGCCAGCGGTTACCTCCATCACTATGTAAAAGTGAAAAAAGAAAATGAGACCTCCCAGGCTTAGTAAGCAACAGTGCAACTTCTGCTAAAGTCTCACACGTGCTAAGACATTTACAGAAAACAGTAATATAAAACACTAATAGCAAGAGGATCTCACACAGTTCTTTCACATATAACTACTGTTATGCTAAATACAAAAAATGACAAGGTTGACTGTAAGACATTAAACTCCAAAACGTAAAAATAACTTGTCTCCAGCATCAAGAGAGTGATTTGTTATTATTTCTGTAGAAGAGAGAAGCATAGGATCTGAAAACAACTTATTTTTCAGTCTTAAAAAACTGGTAAGTTAGAGGAAAATATTATAAGATTGCTTTACAACAGGCAGCTTAAATCAGTAACTTGTGCCCAGACTTTCTTTCACCCTCATGGGTCGTTTAGAACAACGAATATACTTACAGGAGTGTTTAGGTTACACTTTCTGGTTTACTCTAAAAGCCACCTTCACTGATTCTTGGTGTTATGAATGTATCTCTAAATTTTACCTGCTTTAAGCTTAAACCTCCATTTCTAAAGCAGGTATAATACAGATACCAAAGACTGACTTTCACCAAACCTCATATGATCATTCATACAGCACATTTTCTACTTGCAACTTCTTGTGGTGGACTGTAGAGGGGCTGCCATATTCTCAGTTTCAGTATTCTGTTTAATACATTCCTTCTCTCAGCAAAGATACAAGTCTTCATTATAGGTATCACAAGCTTAGATAAAAGTTTTAACTCTACTTAATTAATATTTAACTATAGCTGACCTGTACAATGGAAATTAACCAGTCCTGTAAGAAACCGAAACAAAATTCATGAGTCTGTATTCAACAGGAAGATGTGCCCCAAAATTACTGAGTTTGAATTGCAGCCTAACTCAGTTAGTTTTCTTTCTGTGCATGTATTATTTTGTGGTTTAGTGTGTTTTGTTTATTTGTTTGTCTGGGGTTTTATTCTTAGTCATTGCTTTTTTATACTTCTATACATATTTAGCTGTGGTCATTCAGGGGTAATTTTCCTGGTAGCTCTAGGATCAGAGTAAAAAGAACATACAGAGAAAAACAGATTATTAATTTTATGATTAGGCAGAAGTAAAAAAAAAAAAAAAAAAAAAGGGGAGTTCAAACAAACAAAAATGCCCTGGCCATGATGTTACCAGTCTGACAGTCTAACAGTATATATTTCCTTAATGGATTTTGAAATCCTGTCACTGTTGGACAGGTACTGTTATGGATCATTTCATCAATATGTCAATTTCTGATAGGCTAGTATAGTGTCTCTGGCTTGATATTTTTATACTATTGGACACAAACGGTCCTCATAGATCACCTTTAAAGTTTCCAAAGTTTCCATTTTTTGGCTTTTGTGGATTATTGCCTTCCATTCCCTGATCACCTGAGAACCATTCCTTTGCCTCTACTGAGTGCATTTTTCTGATTCTCAGATGTTTGGGTTTTCCTGGTATTTCTTACTGCTACACAGGTCATCCTTGCTTGAATATCTTGCTGATTTGCCAAGTCATCATCTTTTGGTAATTACTCTTTAATTTTCATTAGGTAGTAACAGCCACTGACAGATATCTAAATACCACCTGCCCCTGCTCACGTGGTAGTGTCCAGTTGGTGATCTATATATGTGTAACTGGTTATTAGTATGAGCGCATATCAAGCCTGCCAACGGAAGGTTATCCAAGTTCCATTCATGTGCTAACCCTGTATCCTCGAAAAGTGAAGCTTTCCAGCCAGAATGCATTTTTCACTCTTGTACTGCAAAGATTCATTTATTTAGAATATGTGCCCTTTCATCTGAAATTAATAAGGTTTACCTGAATTGTAAACACACAAGAGCTGACCCTAACTACTTTATTTAGAAAATATTAAATACTGACCAACCACATACAGAGATGAAAATTTACATTACCAAGGTGTCTTTGCTTTTCTTTGAATCTTCACAATGTAGCATTACTTACTAAGCAACTAAATCAGTACAAAAATAGAAAAAGTATCTCTTTTCAGCCTACTGTGAGACCACAGTATTCACTTTGCATCTTAATGGCTAATTTGCAGCCCTCCTCCTTATATCCTCCTTTTGACTCTAGAAAAATTCCACTGCTAATTTTATTTTACGAAGGTCAGGCTATTCCTACAATCTGATTCCCAAGCATGCTGTTATTTTCAGTGGTTGATATAATCTTGGGACCCAATTAGCAACACCATAAAATTCTAAAGGTGGTGGCAACACAAGCATTGAGTGTGATGGAAGATTCAGGAGGAGAAGTACTTGTGTCCATGTGTATGTGTTTAGGGTCTTTTTAGAGAAGACAGAGAGAAAAACAGAAAAAGAGAAAGACAGAGAGAGAGAGTGAGCAAGGAAATGCAAACAATGAGAAGAGAGCATGAAAGTGCATGAGAGCAAGAGAGAATACAGAGGCAGAGTGACCACATGAAAGAGCATGAGCAAAAGGGAACAATAGAGTGAAAGAGTGAAAAAAGAGAAATCTTGAGTCTGCAGGTTTTTTTAGAGGCATCACAAAACAAACGACACACGTCCAGATGATAAATGCAATGCATCGAGAAACACCACAGAACAAGAGAGCAAGTCATAGTTATCACATCTCAAGCATATGTATCCATATCCATTTTTCAAATCATTTTTTTTCCTTTTTTGATGAAGTTATTGCTGTGTTTAATATTGTGACTAGATTCCCAAAAGACAGGGAATAAATTAGTAGAACCAATTTTATAGAAGTACTTTCCAGTTGCTCTCCACACTGTCTGCGGGCTTTGATATACACATGCATAATTCCTTGACAAAATAACAAATGAGACAGCTGTATAAATTAACATACAGGCCATAATATATAGCTAGTATGCTCTGATGAGAAGTCATGTTCTAAAATAAGATAGAGATTAAATTTTACAGAATGTGGTTTGTAGTTAACTTAAATATAAGTTAGAAAATTGGAAAATATTATAATTTATTAATAATCTATTAGTAAATTATTTATAATATATCAGAAAATAAGCTAAATTTTATTTTCTAATACAATAGCTATGTTCCGAGTATATACCTATGTTTTTTGTTATGCTTACTGGTTATTAACAGTCAGATCTCACCCATAGTAATTATTTTGCCTAATCTGTAACTGGTTTGGTGCAGAAAGTCAGACACAAAAACTCACCCTGATTTTAAAAGACTCTAAATCCTTATTTCCTTACCATTCACTCTCAAACACCGGAAAGCAGGGCTTTATGGGAACACCAACTCAGAGCTAAAGAGGTAAAGCAACAAGACTTTTATTGACTTGGCACCTGCAATTCACCATTCCCTGTGCTAAACACTGATTTTTCTTTGAATAGGAAATAAGGAACTATAATTCATACAAACCTGGACATTTATATTGTCCACATTAACTCATTCTGGGAGGAGAGTGCAAATGAAATGGAGAGCAATGCCATCTTGTCAATACACAAAAATATTAGGTCAATTTGTTGAACAGCTAGTAAGATGTCTCTATGGTCTTCCTGGATAAAAAGACGGGCAATAAACTCAGCAGAGCTCTTACTGAAATCAAAGGAAATGAGACTGCAGTCCCACATATCAAGACTGAATTTGCTCCTCAGTGTTGAGTGGATTCACTGACTAAAGTATAATTATCTGAGAAGACCATTTGAAAGCAATGTCCATGACAATGTGTCCTTTCTATTAATGGGCTTTCCCTTTTATTCCACCTGAGAAGCAAAAATGGTATGGGATATGGAAGTGAAAAGTAGAAAAAGACAAAGCAATGTTTTACAAGTAAAACTACTAGGATCGGAGACATTAAAAACAGCTAAAAGGTTCAGCTGTCCCTTCACACAAATTTTCTTTATATTCCATCTCCCTATGTGCTAAACAAAAAGACAAAGTTACAAAGGTAACAGGAATGCCAAAAGTGTTTGGAGGAGGACTTGACTTATGTGTGTAACATCCTTACAGACCATCATATTGCAGAGCCTATATGTCAGCTGTCTGTGCACTGTCAGGAGGGGGCATTGCCAATACCCAAGTTTTGCTATAATCCCCATGGATATGTGGATAAACTTTTATCTAATGGTTCATGTCTATGCCAGTCCATCTCCTCAAAAGTATTACATAAATAGTAGGTTCATTTGATTGTGTCTGGTCACATTTAATAAGGTAACATATCCTTTTAAGTCTAATAGCAAAATGTGACCTGTACGTAGGGTTTCTGACATGTTATATTTAGACTTCAAACATTTATGGTGCTTCAATAATCTTAGAATGAAAGCTTTTACCATATGTGAGATTGCAAGAGCTTTCAGCTGTGCATATCTAAGGTCAGAATCGATCCACGGGCAAAGGAAGTTAGCAGTTGATATTGACCTTCATTGCTGCTTTTCATATTCTTTTCATTAAAACCTTTCCACAGCTCTACAGAAGTCTTGTACTGATGAATGATATGTGATCTACTGCAAGCTAAAGCAGGCTTATCTGCATAGTACTAGCAGTATTTGCTTCAGTTTATCAGGGAAACTCTCAGCCTATGAGCTTTTCCATGAACCCGCAACAATCAAATAACGCAGAAACACATGGAACCATGAATAAAATACTGGGAAAAAACTCACTTCCTGTTCAGTTCCCAGAATTCCAAAATCAACTTACAGAGTTTAAACCAGATCTCTAGTCCTTTCTAGCTGCATTTTACTAGATTACAACATGGCAAAGGCCATTGCAGTCAAGGATAGCTACATGCGAAATACTGAATATCTTACTAAATATCTTCTGAGCTGCTATTTGTGACATGTGTGCAGATGAGACACTTAACTAAACAGAACTCTCTTCTTGTCTTTTTCAGGTGCAAAACTGAGAGAACGACCTGAAAGGCAAACTACTGATGTATAGTTAAAAAGGTCCACTCAATAGCACAACCAAACAAAACCTTTCAACAAGAAGGTGTAAAAGAGCAGGAAATGTTATGGTATCTTAGTGATCTTGCTATGCAGTGTGATTTTCTTGACTGTTTCATGCTTTGTGTTCCATGTTGGCATACATAAGGAAGAAAAAAGAAAAAGAAAAACAAAAAAAAAAACCACAGAGGTAAGGAAAAGGAAAGAACTGCTTGCAGAATTTCAAGGACAAGGAAATTAACTGCAAATGCCTAAATTGTCAATTATCTGATCAGAAAAGCACAGTCATATTCAATGCCACCTGCCAGCAATGTTCACTCAGACAATTGAAAGACACTTTGGGAAATAAGCAATAGCCATTTCAAAAGAGCCCTATAGCCCTACTAGTCCAGCATTCCTATTAGTTAGATGAAAAAGGGAAAGTGGATTCATGAATTTGAAACCAAGGAAAAATTTTTTAAAAAATACATCCTCCTGAAATCCGCCCAGTGAAATTTATTTGGAGTGGTAAGTGTTATTTAGATGAAAGTTAGATCTACTTTTAAAAATCTGAGTTTAGTTTTGCTGAATATTTGGTGACATAATTAAATTCTTTGTTCAACCTGGCTGATCATTTGTTCCCCTTGGCCTTTTTTTTCAGATATTTTCACGTTTGAGATCACAGGGCTGTTTCACAGGTCAAATTATGATTTGATAATATCATTGATTTCTGTCTCAGTTTCGTAATTGATATTAAGGACAAGATCCCACATTGCAGCAAGTGGGCATAGTTCGAATGAGTTCACGAAGCTGAGCTAATCACAGCAGTGCCAGAACTGTTTGGGGCTAGTATATAGTCTTTCTTCTTTTACTCATCTTCCTCTGAGCAAAGAGCATTTACAATGGTCTGATGATTGATAACAAGTTGACCATGTGGCTTTCTCATAATACGTTCAGTTTATTTATTTGTACCCTATCCAGGATAAACAATCCATCCAGTTATCTTGAACAGATGTGTGGAACTAAATTGAATCAGAAGTTTTGAGACAGGATACCTCCCCTGCCATTCTGACCAGTGTTAATTACGTTGCCTTTTATTAATTGTCTTCACTTTGCAGGCTATTTTACAGCAGCTCGTTCTTCTATGGGTTCCACTCTTTCTGTGTTAATTCAAGATCCTAGCTGACTATGAATGCATTGTTATCAAAATCCTTCTTTGAGAGCAATGAAGCTTATCACAGCAGTGGCTATACACTCTACACTGCAGAAGAAAAGGCATAAGAACAAATAACAGGGTTCATATTCATATACCTGTGGATGTCACAGTGCTATAGGGAGTATTTCTGGATCACCAAAAGTTAACATAGAGAGACCACCCAATTCTACTAAACACTATGTGTATTCCCTTTACTTAAATAGCAAGAGTTCTTTTTGCACTGGAAACTGAAATTTAGTGTAGGCTTCCTCTGAAAGAAAGGAATCCTTGTGCTCAAGATTATTTGAGATTGGATTTCATGCTTTCAATATCAGGCTCTTCATTTTCATTGAACTTTAAGTCTGGACAATATTTTCTCCCTTTATTTAATGTGCAATAAAATAAAAAAAGCTGAACAGTGTGACTTAGAAGATCACAACTTCATCATGATTTCAATGCTCACACTTTCCCTTGTTCTCGCACCTTTCCTGTACACACACATTTGCACTACAAAGAGGCAAATGCATGCTAACAAGCTTCATGCAGCAATATGGAAACAAAAACAAGTATTTGTTGCTTAGCACCAAAAATTTTGGGGAGGATCTGAAAAATCAGGACCAGGCAAAAGTACTGCAGAAGATTATCCATGAATATGCAGTTGAATTTTTTAGCTGATTAACTTTTGGCACATATTTGTGTAGGTATTTCTTCAATATTTAAGCAGCATCATATATTGCTCAGATATTCCCATGAGAAGTGGAAAGGCTTAAATGACATAATAAATATGTTGCTTATTTATAATAGCCTTGACAGAAGAGAAGGGCGTTTGGGTTACAAATGTGTTCTCTTACCCTTTCGAGTCCACAAAACAAGGTGCAAATTGTACGATTTGCAAGTAAAGCATGGCTATGCTTTGAATAATTTTTTAGCATATTTATATTATTTTCTACTGTAAAATAATTTCCCCATTCAGTAAATATATAGTTTATCCTGGCTTTGATTTGAATTGGACTCTTTTTTATGCATGCCTTGTAACTGCTACACTAAAGAAAGTAATAGGATTTTGCAAAATTTTTTTCAGAATCTGAAACTCAGATATTTGTAACAATGAAGAATCAAATATTATTTTGTGATAGTTTCGTCTACAGAGTAAAAACTACAAATCTGATTCATTATTCAACTCTGCTGTAACACTTTCTGCTCCGGAAGCTAATTTATATTATTCTTCCCTATGAGAATGTTGACAAATTTCCACTTATAGCTTATTTTCACACACACTTTGACACACATACACACAGACTGTTTCTCTTATTGTACATAGTATCAAACCGCTTGAAAGAATCACACAAAGTTAACCCTGTAAAAACCTAAATTACATTCTATGAATCTTGGACTCTGCTCTCTATAGCATGAAAAATTGCTCAAAAGCACTTTGGTATCACATTATAAATACATTAAGTAATGCCTATCTGGCTTATCTATGCTGACTGCTTCACACAAAAGCACTCCTAAGTATTGCAGATGCTGTTGAAGTGTCTTAAAAGTATAATTTAATGATAAAACTGTGTGGTTTTTACATTATTAATCAGAGGCATTTATAAGCAGTTAGTATTGCCAGATAACTTTAATAAAATGTGCTTCAACATTTCATTACAGAAATTAATTGGGGAATACATGAGGAATGGCAACAAACACAAGACACAGCCTTTAAAGAGACAAAGCCCCAGCATCAGACATAGGTGAAATTCTCACAAAAGCTGACCACAATGCCCCTGAAATGCCTTAGATCTGTATGCTGATGTGTGCATTGCAGCTATGCAGGCAAGAAACTTTCTATATACCAAGTGTGAGGTCATATTTTCAAAACTAATCAAAGCACAAACTCAAAAGAAGCAGTGTGCAGTTTGTTGTTGCTTATATTGACATTAATCTGTCCCAGGAAAGTCATAAGAACACTTTGATTACTCTCTGTCCAAGTGCTGATGTGGTAGAAACTTTTAGAAAGTTTATCTAAGACTTCACTACATGACTGGAAAAACTGAAAGCAGCCAGAAATCCAGACACTGTACTGATTCAAGGGACCTGGAATCAGAATCACAAGAAGTTGCTTGTTGAACAATGAACATTTGACACAGAAAGAAGGAAAAATATTGAAATATCAGATACTATGAGCATGCATTAAAAAAAAATGAAGAGGTATTTGTCACAGTGTTCGAGAGTCTACCTGAGGACTGTGTCTTCAACATTGCCATAGTTTCCAGAAAAATTCTTTCTCTCAATGAAGTTTTTAAATATCATGACAGCATATGGACTCTCTGCATCTGGCTTTTTCCAAGCCCAAGACAATGGCAGTTCACGTTTTCCCTCGCCTTACTTTAGCCACCAAGCAGTTAGTGGGTATAATCTAAAGGAATCATCTACCCACCATCTCACCTCTCTCTTAGATTTCTGCCTTCAGATGGAATGAAATACTCTTGGAGATTACTCTTTTTCCAAGTGTACACAGCAAGATGACTAGCTTAGGCTGGAAGGCCCAATTTTCAAACAGCTTATTTTCACCCTCAGAGGGAACAAAATGCAAGTCTGCCTTCAGAACAGCATAATAACTTAACAGATGTTGCTGTTTTATACGACTTCTCATGTGAAGAACCCTAATGACTGAAATGACCACTTTCCCCCAGTGAGAGAAGTAATGTGAAATGCTCGTAGTGCCCTTGCCTGTACACTGCTTTACCAATGTTGTTCATTGATAAACAGAAAGCAGGACTCAGTTCAAGGACAGATAGGCAAATCACTATCCACTTCCCATTCAGTCCTTGACTCCTCCACCAAAACAACCTGTAAGAAGGCTCACTAATGCCAGTTGCAGAGGTGATCTCTAGTGATAACTGCCTGTCCGCTGGAAACTCACATTATTTAGCGGGCAGCTGCTGGGCGGCCTCTGTGAGGAGCGTCCGGGGCTGCCCTGAGCTGGACACAGACGGTTCCAGCCAGCTCCAACCCACCCACCCCAGGGCACAGCTGAGCCCCTCGGACAAGGTGGTGGCAGTTCTGGGAATGTGTATTTTTTAAAAAGCATAAAAGTGCTGCACAGCAGAGTGTGAGAGAGATGAGTAAAAAAAAGGGTGTGAGAAGCAGCCCTGCAGACACCTAGGTCAGTGAAGAAGGAGGAGGAGGAGGGTGCTCCAGGCACCAGAGCAGAGATTCCCCAGCAGCCCATGGAGGAGACCGTGGTGAAGCAGGTCATCTACCTCAACATGTAGGACTATGCAGAAGCAGATATGCACACTGCACCTGTGGAAGACCCAAAGCCAGAGGAGGTGGGAATGCCCTGAAGAAAGCTGCAGCCTGTGGAGAGCCCAAACAGGAGTAGGCTCCTGTCAGGACCTGTGGCTTGTGGAGAAGAGCCCACACAGAAGCAGGTTTTCTAGCAGGAACTGTGGCCCGTGTGGAATGCAGATTGGAGCAGAATGTTCCTGAAGGACTGCACCCTGTGGAAAGGACACACACTGAAACAGTTCATGAAGAACTGCAGCCCATGGGAAGGGCCCATGTTGGAGCAGTTCAAGAAGGACTGTAGGCCATGGGAGGGACCCCACACTTGAGTAGGTGAAAAGTGTGAGGAGGAAAGACCGTCAGAGAGGAGCTGTTATAGCCTGATCGCAACCCCCATACCCCACCCCCCTGCACTGAAGGAGGTGGAGGAGTCAGAAATGAAGGAGGAAATTCAAGCCTGGGAAGGAGAGTAGCGGAAGAGAAGATATTTTGTCTTTGTTTCTTACCATCCTACTCTATTATTAGTTGTCACTAAACTAAAGTAATTTTCCCAAAGTCAAGTCTGTTTTACTCAATGGTAATGGTAAGTGATCTCCCTGTCTTTATCTTGACCCATGAGCTTTTCCACCCTTTTTTCCCCGCCCTGTCCCATTAAGGAGGTGGAGTGAGAGAGAGTGGCTGGGTGGGGAGTCTGGCAGCCAGCCAAGGTCGATCTACCACATCAGGTCACTGATAACTATTAGATGGTAATAAGCTAGAAACACTAATGACCTATGACAGATTTGAACAAATTACATAGCTTTGTGTTATCCATTCCCTTGAGAATATAGAGTGTGAATCACTGTAACAAAAGTCAGTACAATTAGAGCAAAGGCTGCCTGGCATTTTGCCTGGTATAAAGGGTTATTCAAAAGCCTTCCTGGCCTTTGCTGGACATCACTTTGAAATTGTAAAGCTAAGAATTTGTCAGTTTGTGAAACTTCAGCTGTCATTGGTCTGAGAAACCCAATGGGTTTTTACCCAAATTATCTGACAAAAATAACAGATTCAGCAACAAAAAAATGCCTTATGAATTCATGTCACTGCCACCAGAGAAATATCTGCCACATCCACTTCCCTTACTGATCCTCCACCTCCATTTCATGTTCAGTGCCAACCAGACAGAAGTTGCCAAGTATCTATCTCTATTTTTTTGTTTGACTAAGGTTATATATATTTTTTAGATTTTTATGAATTTCCTCAATACTTTGACTGCTATGATGACAACAGATCCCAACAAGTTAATTGCCTCACATATCACTGCCTCAGCTCATACATACCCTAGATAAATGATCTGAAGATTCCAAATGTGAAGCTATTCTTTTCTTGTAAACTATAGGCATAATTAAGGACTTCTTCCATGTAAGAGAACTGTATTTAGCAGCAGTTCTATGCACATATCTTTTATTCCTAGGACATACCAATCCTTATTTTCTGACAATCTGAGATGACACTACAGAAAGAAGCTCTAAAAAAAGTCTTTCTCACCTGTTGGCCAGTGTCACCTAGAGCCCTTGCTAACCAAAAGATACATCCAAATTCCATGCAAAAAACATCCTTTTTAGAAAAAACTTCTGTCCTGCCTCTAGAGATGACAACATGATCTGGATTGGAATCTGATGATGTACTGTTCTAGTCGCAGTTACTCAGCACAAATACAATGAGAGAGATCAGAGAAAAGTGCACAAGATCCTTCCTGTACTAACTCTATGCCAGTCTTGGCTGAGAAGCCCTGGGTAAACGAGATATGCTATTTTTTTCTGTAGATACGAATGCATGCACTGATTCGGAGGAGATCTAAGTAAAATCTAGTCTTTTCCACCTATATATGCTACCTATCTTCAAGCAGTAACTCCCTTACTATATTAAAGTAAACCAGGCATAGGCAGAGTTCTGTCAGCACTTCCCTTTCTTGGGTTGCTGCCTGATTAAATGGAGTTTAAAAAAAGAAAGACCTTTTTTATAATTTTGAGTTTGCTCACATCCTCAAATATTGCAGTACCATGGTGATAAAGTGATACTTAAAAGTTGTTCAGTCAGAACACAATGGCAAGTCCATTGCTGCAGCAATGACAGAGATTCATTTATGCAACTACTTAATTGGTCTTAAATTTATATTAGGGCTGGGAGCACAAATGAAAGCTCTGTTACTCTTGTTCTTTCTGTACAGCTAATCCTGTGCAATTACACTGTCTTCAGATTACAACATAAATTAACCTCTGCAGATCCCAGGGTGGCAGAGACTTGAATTCAGTCTCTGAATATCAAAAGGAAATCTCTCAACTTGGCTTTAAGAGCTCAAGGCAGGGAAACTAAGGAATCTTGATGTGGATAACAATTATCCCATGGAAAGAAGAGTCCGTGGACTTTAAGGAAATGTACAGGATACTACTCTACTGTGACCATTCTAAAAATAATGAAGTCTAATATACAAAGAATTAGGGAGTCATAAAAAGGTAAAGTGGTGTATTTGCCAGGTCACACAATAGGTTTGAAAAATAGCCTGGAGAAGAACCAAATTTCCTAACATTCATTTCTGTGCTTCCTTAAGATAAAATTGTAAACTCCATTTTGCCAAGCAAACTATCAGGCGTTAACCGATAGCAGAGTTTGATAAATTAGTTCTCAAAGATCAGTAGTTTGTTTTCCCTTTGAAAGTCTCCAGTGAAAACCATGGAATATTTACCTCATAGCTTTCACACAAATACAGAAACACAGACAAAAAAATACATACACACCCTGTCTGCTACAGAGAGGAAAAAATGGCAGCCAGAATCCCAGCCTTTTCCTGTCAAACTCTGTTGACGTCATTTTTCACCCAAACAAATAAGAATAATCTTTCTCTGCTTTTTTGTTAATACAAGTCATTTGTAATTACTATTATTCAAGAATTAATATAGTGACACAACTTCTTAACGACCAGGAAAAATAAAAACAGATTCATACAACACAGATTGTTCCCTTGCATTACTTTAATAAGGCACTGCTTCTTAAGTGAGCAACGATGGCAAGGTAGCAAGATTGCAGTATCTGGAATAACTTGGAATAACGTGTCAAATATTCTAGCTACCTAAAGCTGGGTCTCCCTGGCATCCATCTGATACTGATCTAACTGCTGGCTTTTGCTGTTCAGCCTGCATTTTCTTTCTTGCTGTGTGCTCTCACCATGTCCCTGGTACTCCAGCCATCACACATTAGACATTGATCTGAGAAGCTGCAGTACACTAACTCATCAGAAAGTTAACAGAACCAAAAAGAGAAGGATAATAATTATTTTAAAACTTTCTTCCAAAAGGCTCTGACAGGCAGCAAGGCCCCTACAAGAGAAGAAGCAGATACAAGGTCAGGCGTAGAGGCAAAGATGTAGGCACAAAACCCCACAGCCAGATCGACCATGGAAATGCAGCCTAAGTGTAGAGAGATTATCAAACACATTTGGAATGTGACATCGTCATTACAATTACTTGGCTGGAAATCTTTATGAACCACAGAGGGACCTTAAGTGTGTGGTGACGTCCATATCGTAATTACTTTTCATAAGTTAATGGCACAATTTTTAATTTGGGAACACACACTAGTCAAAGGGTGGACATGGTCCAGGAGGTGGCTTTTTGTAAACTAGGTCCATTTTAGCAGTGTAGCAAGTGACAGTTTCCTACAAACATTTAAATGTGTCATTTTTTCCTTAAGATAGAAAGTTTGCAAAAAGATTATTTCAGAGAATTACGATGCTCAGTCAAACGTCATTTGATCTATGAAGCTCTACTACTGAGCTTACACTTCTACAGCCCAATCCTTCAATTTGGAATATCAATCTTTCACATACTCTGTTCAGCTGAGAACATCACATAACATTTTCTCTCACAAAATTGCAGGAACAAACATTACAGCAGTATATAGTCCTCTTCTTAGGGTACTGCTTTCTGTAAACTTTTGACCTCATTAAGAAAATCCAGCTACATTAATAATCATATTACATGCAGCAATGCTGTAGTACCCACTCATTTGTGTAGCACTCACCATTTTATAAGACCGATGCATAATTATCTTCATCAAGGTATGGCTCAAAGCTGTAGCCTGCCAAGTAGCAGTAGCAAGAGCAGCTGTTAAATACCTTCTAGGAGTCCTGTCCAAGTCATTGGCACAGAAGAACTAAAGTAGAAGCCAAGAACAAACTGTAGCAAAGCACAGAGTATTTCTTCTATACATTCAGTACTACATAAGTGATAAAAGTAATACTTAGAAGACAAAATAGCCAGAATCAAAACACAGCATTATGTGAACCCAAAAGGCAACAAATTCTAAACTGATGAACAGCAGCAAATAACTAGACTACAACACTCTTTGCAACAGAAAGTCAGTGACATAAAAAATTTGCCTCGTTACTAAGAGAAATGCACAGAGATCAGAAAGTTATGTTACCATTTTTTAAAGCAAGCTTTTTTAGATTAGCTTCTACAGCTGTTGCCTGGTGAGTCCTGCTTTAAAACACAGAATGCTAGAAACTCAGAAAGGATGCCAGATTTAGAAGCATTTCTAAATTGCTGATCCATTTGCTTTTTTTTCTAGTGTATTTCTGCCAGCAGAACATTGAATACCACAGAGATAATCTGAGTATGTCCAATGAAAAATAACTATTTAATTCCCTTGATTTTTATTATTTCATCATCAGTTAAAAGGAAACTAAATGTCTTTGATGGAAAGGTCAAAAGCTTGGCTGAAAAATGTGGGGTAGCAGTGGCATTATGCTATCTTTGCTACCCGACTTACTCTACCTTTTGTTTACTCAGGAAATACCTGTTAAGTTTGGGGTCCATATTACATTTTAAAAAAAAAAGGAACTGGAGAGCGTCTAATCAAAATTCCTTGAGTTTCTCAAGCTGTACGTTCTTCTTGACACTACATTATATATCATTCTGACTCGGAGATTATTTGGCTTTCAACAGTACTCACTCAGAAAATTTTTGAACACTAAACCTTGAAAAAAGCCACATCATAGACTTCTGTCTGCTAACAGAATTATTTGTGTAACACAATTGACCTGTTAAAATACAATCAAATTAAGGTTGCCCACAACTGGCCTCTGACCTTAGGCCAACTGACACAGATTCCAATGTTCATATTATCAAAATTCTCAGAGCTTTCAGTGCAGAGCAACCATGTGCAAATGACCAGGAATGGTTCCTGGATTACCTTAACTCCTGAACTACCTGTGAGAATGCTGACTAGTAAAGACAAACACATGCCTTTCTAACAGTTTAAATGAATAACTGCAAATGTTCTCTACCACTGCACAGTTTGCGAGGATTGATGTCACTGTAGTGAAGAGACTGGAAAGTAGTTCTGCTCTACCATAGGAATCTCTGAAATGTCAAGAAACACTAAAGAGAAATAGTAAGAATATCCGCTGATGTTAAACTGAAACACAGGGATGGAAGAAGTGTTAAGATTGGACAGATCAGGTTGTTTAAGCTTTGATAATTTTTCAACCTACATCTAAAAGGTAGATGTTGTCCATGTCAAAACTGGTGGGGTGTTTTTTTTATTATTATGGTTTTGAGATAGAAGAGGCATCAAAACTGGTGATTACCTGTTAAATGTTTCCATTTCAACATATATGGATTTTGCAACAGAAATCAAACCTATAATTAAAAAATCTCAACGAGCACACAAGGTCTCAGAGGGAAAGAAGAAAGTGGAATATAATGTCATCCGCCAAACAGTTTAACAACACACAGAAAAGTATCATCATTCAGTAATCACTATAGTAATAGGGTACAATGCATGCTACTATGTGACATTTATGTGGAGAGATCTGTCAAAGCGTTACCACGGTAGTTACATTAGCATCCGATCTAAGTTTCTCAAAATCTCTGTTAAATAAGAAAACAGTTACTCTAGGTCTAAAACGTGAGCAAAAACAACCTTTCCAGGATGACAGAGGATGCCAGTGGGCCCCAGAAACTCTCTTTAGTTAAAACAAGCTGTGCAGCATCTGCTCATCTTCAGGCAAAAGAAAGCCACCAACATGTAATGAAGGAAGGAAGCTTCATACAGAGCAGCAAAACTCAAAATCAGTGTGTGTCACTGAACTGTCAGCCAGCACAAGAAATGAAGGGGACAAGTCATGTGTGTATTTGATTTACTGTCCCTGCTGCAGTGTTTCACTCTACCTGAAGCCTATGAAATGGTATGTTAGCCTCCCTCTAAAAAATAAGAGACAGTGAAAGACAGAGGCATCTCAGTAATCAGTATTGGAAGTAGCAAAAGCCCCTTCAGCTTAGCAATACTTTGCAAACAGAAAAAAGAAGACACTAGTGATAAGTCATAAGTGGCACTTCAGAAATAACTGACAGCACATGCTCTCAGTATAACCTCCCTATCAGCATGTTTCAAAGATTTCAGTGGAATTCTTTCATTTAATGCTAAATCTTTGCACTGCTGGGCTTTGCAAGATACTGTTACATATCAGCTGTTGTCACATGAGTAATTTCAACATGATGAAAATTAGTTCAGACCAGGTTCAAGGAATGACCTACACACCTTTAGCATAGGTTGCTATGGACACCTAACTTTTAAGTCCTCTGGCCCAAATTGAAATCCATAACATTCTAGTAAGTTTTCTGCACCCTACTTACAGTGCATAGGATCAGTCAGGTGCCCAAAATTAAACCCAAAATGGCTAACACTTTGACTAGGGAGCCAAAATAATTGGGTCAATACATTGAACATGAATGTGTCTAATCAACTATCACACAGGAAAATGTGGAGGCCAAAGTTTCCTAAATCTCAATTTTTCTATACTTTATGATTTCAGAATTGTCTTCATCGCTACAAGGAAGCTTCTTTAAAAGGAGGTGCCTATCCCTTTTCATTCAAAGAACTTTAAAAGTCCTGGGAACATGACATGCTTTCAAATAATTTAGTGGTTAGTATGCTTACCCAGGACCTCAAATATTAAAGTCTGATTTTCTCAGCAGAAGAGGGAAATAGACCAAAAAAATTTACTTCTTATATGAATGACAAAACTATGGAGATTATATAAAAGGAGGCACCAATACCATTATCTACCCTTCTGGCCATCTCTTAAAAGACAGGGGTGGCTATGAGCATAATGTTTGAAGAGCAGAATTTTAACAGAATATACATACATGACTGGTACTCTTCAGGCAATCAAGTGGAGAAATGCCTGGTCTCTGAATATCACTCAAACCCATAAAAAACTAAACAGTCAGTTTCTTACCAGAGTCTAAAGTGGGACATGTTCAAACTGCCATCAAAGTGTTAGGTACGCACAGACTTCAGTAACTTCTGGCCTGGGTGGCAACTAAACATTAATTTCATTTTGAACACGAGACCTAATACCTGCTTAAATCCCACATTGGATGCTTCATTAAAACAAAAAGCAAGTTAGGTTAGACAACTGAAATAACTGAAATAATAGCTTATGCCTAGTCCTGGGGACACCTCAGCTCAGTTTGCATTTCTGTTTCTGACCTACTTATGGTTGCAGTCTCACACAGAACCAACCCAAACTCCCCAATCAGACGATGCAGACACTAATCACCTAAATCCTTTGAGTAGCATGCTATGACCATACATAAGATAATGCCTCATTCAAGAGTCAGTGGCATATGCTTCGTATATATTTTATATGTAGTCAGAGAGGAGGTAATGAGCTCCCCTTTTTTATACATCATTCTAAGAGTTGCAGTACTTCTGAAGATGATATAGACCAAAATCCCACATTTGCCCTCCCATAGGAGAATGCCCTTGGCTAGATGGGGGCATCCTCCAATGAAGTTAAAAGCCCAAAGTAACAAAGATTTCCAGTAAGGTTTTCTTTTAGGGAATCTATGTAAATGTTTATAATTTTCTCCCATCTTACCTTTGATGCTACAAAAATTTGGTACCTTTGTGGCACATATGAATATGTAAATGCATAGCAGACTGCAACTGGAAATGATCAGAATCATGAGGATAAAAATTATTTTGTACTTACATTATTCACTTAAGCAGTCACTTTCTGTGTTTATTTTTTCTGTTCATTTAAATGTAAAAGTATGTATAAATTATTTACTTGGCACTCAGTGTTTTTCATCTGTAAATCTCAAACTTCTATACCTCGGTCCAATTACTTATTTGTAATTGAGAAAATATTACTGAAATATTATGTTGAAATATTAGGATACAGTAGGACAGAGGGAGCAGCATATTCAGAACCTACTTGCAGAACAGAACTCAGGCTTCACTCAGGCTCAACTCAGGCTCCAAAAAAGTAGAAAACAGCCAATAACCACAGACAGTGAAATTACATTAACAGTTTGCCATTACTAAAATCAAGCCTTAAAAAACTTATAAGAATATCTATTTAAAATGAAGCCTTCAATCTCTGCAACAAAGAAGAATTAAAAATGAAAATCAAGACATCATCTGTTATATGACATTGCTGTGCATCTAGCAGCCATGAAGTCAGCAAGCACCCAAGTGCCCCCATCTTCGAATATGTGGAATGGAAACAATGGGGACTCTCCTCCTGTTGTTTTTCCAAACTGTGCTATTGCCTGTTGTCTAGAGGAGAATAACAGTAGGTAATTAGCTTGAATTCAATCTCACTGGGCATATCATTCCACTTTCCACAAACCTTTTTGTTAGATGCAACTAACGGCATGTCTGCATTACCCATGACATGTGGATTTGGACTAGTCAAGCTAAATTATGACAGTGAAAGCAAGAGCAATTATGAAGTGTAAAGTTTGAAAGAATCCATTAGGAAACACCCAGCATCGTCTGAAAGGGCAAACTGACATAAACATACTTTATCAGTTGCAAGAGCAATTTGATGTGTGGCAAAATACCAATTGTATTGCCAACAAGGCACAGGTGTATACTACATGAGCAGGTGAAAATGTGATTGTGAGGAAACTGATGTTAACTCTGTAATCATCATACATTCATCCAATGTAACTTATTGCAACTCTATCACACACATTAAAAAAAAAAATGTTTTTGGGTAAATTAAAAATAATTTCCACTAAAACAGAGAAATGACCATTATTGCTTGAACTTGTGTTTCAAAACTGTTTTAGACAACACAGTCACAAAAGCCACATGCTAATGTCACGGAAGTGGCTGGCAAATCGCAGAGAAAAGCTTAATGCCAGTATGGAACAGGAGGTACTTACTAAAAAGAGCATTTTTGTCTGCATAAAAGTTTTCCTTTCTTTCTTTCTTTCTTTCCAATTCTCTCAATCAAATCTCAACTTAAAGTCTTCCTGTGAAAGTAAATCAATAGTTTAAACATTGATAAAACATGTATTTGCCAGAAAGATAATAATTATGGTGGCTGCAGAGTGGTACACAGAACATCTTCAACACACTCCAGGTGAGAGAATTTTTTACAATTCTGTTTACCTTGACACTTAGAACGTTTTTCTGTTCTACAAAAGATCCAGATTCTTTCTCAGCTCAGTTTGAAAGAGAATTTGAATCCAGGTGACATATTTCCCAGGTTTCATCACTGTCTTCCCGGTACAAATGGTGACAGTTCCACTGTCTTTGAAAATACCTTCAAGTTTCTGTCTGTCTTAAAAATGTCTCAAAATTAGGCAATTATTTTATTCTTGAAAAATTCAGAGATAATTTAATATCAGCTTAATTGGAAAACAGTAGGTGACAGCTTCCAGTTTTGTCACTTAACCAAGAAATATAAATTACTTACATAATTTTACCTGGCAAACCTTAGCCTAGGAGCAGGGTGTAAGACAGCATACGAGCAAGTACTTGTGTCCTGGGAGAGTTAGGAGACAGAAGGGGAGGAAAAGACCACTGCCACTGCATAGTCTCCATTGTAAGGAGGAGGAATGAGGACTCTGTGAAAACAGCTAAGAGCCACAGGAGACATTAGATGAAAACCAGATGATTTAATCAGAATGAGAAGCTAAGCCACTTATTTCAGTCTGGGCACAAAATGCAATAATTCACTTTGTCTCAATGAATCTGTTTAGAAAACATGAAACAAGCTCATGGTGCTTTATGGGAAGTTTGAAAATTCTCTTGGAGAGATCCATGAGCACCTCCTCTGTTACACAGGACATCAAATACCGCCTTAAAAATGACAGCTTGAAGCAAAGGACCCCTATAAATTTACATATGCAATAAGAATGAAGCAAGACCGTAACAACCTAACTGCTAAACATGGCACAAATATTATGCACAAATACATGGTAAGACAAGTATTTCAAATGTTACCCTGGCTCTTGCTGAGGCTCCTGTTTCTGAGTGACTTGAAATCCCTAATTCTAACTTTGTTATTTTTTATAGACATGGATGATTCACTCTAGTTTTAATCTAGAGGACTGCCTATTTAGTCCATCTATCATTGTATTTCAGTCTATCTTGGTCTTGACTAGGATACTGTATGAAGAAGAACCCATCTTTCTGTTTAATTTTGCCCATCTGGAGCTCTTAACATCTGCAGATACAGGGTCCATGAAAAGTCACATAAAAAGGTGTGAATTGAAATATATTAGCTACTGCACACTTCCTCCTCATGCACAAATTCTGAGTTTACATTTACTTGGAGAAAAAGTAGTTTACAACATTTTCTAAACAGAAAAATCAACTCCATATAAAGGTACTGACATTGACTATGGTGCAACAAATATCCTTGCTGTAAAGTGTAAATCAGCGCAAACACCCTGGGTAACAAACCTAGCATCCACCAACACCAGAAAAGTACAGATACTCTGAACTGATTATATTTTGAAATGCATCCTACTAAAACAAAGTTAAAGGCAGAGTATGAGAGTAATGTGCCTTGAAAAATTGTACAGAAAAAAAGCAAATAGCAAAATTCAAAAAAACTCCAACCCTACCAAAAACATTCTCTAAAGCTTTCTTATTACAAGGTTAGTACCTTGGAAGACATCCACTGTAGAGTTTATATGAAAGGAAAGTGGTTTTAACACAACAGGATAGAAAGAATACAAAGATGTGATTCAGTGTTATTCCCCAGTTGCATATTGCCATTTCCCTTGCACCTACACTAGTATTTATGAACCCATGTAATGAAATATACACATAAGTTTAATAACTGTCAGGTTATTTTTCAGGGATCTGACACAGTTCATCATTTGAATTTATGAATGAACACAAGAGTCAGCACAGGGAGAGGCAAGAAACTTCTGTCAGATTTAACAGGAATGCTAGGTGGATGTCAGTGAGAATCCCTCTGTTCTCTAGGATTTGATTGAGTGAAAATGAAACCAGTTTGAGACCTTGTAAAACTGTGGCAAAAGGCTGAAAATTCCTAAATCTGTGAAACTTTTGCGTGTTTGTAAATTTTATTCTAAATTTTATAAAAGTAACCAGTTCAGAATTATCTGTATTTTTTCTCTGCCACTACATAATTCTCATTTTGTCATCAGCTGAGGTTTCCACCAGGAGTCCTATGGTGCAACGTGGACTACATCCAGGCTTTTCAAATCACTAGGGCTGATAAGAATTGCTGACTTCTTTTGAAATTCAATTATGACTTACAATCTAATATTGTTTAGCAAGGACTACACTTTGTCAGCCTTTTGCGAACAACTCACGCTGTAATGTATAAGATTTTCTTTCTTCAGTCCATCCAAATCAGAATTTTTCCCCCACACATTTTTACTCATGTTCATAAATGATCATGGTATTAATTTCCACTACAGTCGGAAGTCTCTTTGAGGTAATCAGATTTTTACAAAAATATAAACTACTATTACCTGTGTTAAATGAAAAACTAAATCCGTCAACGTCAGTTTAACAAAAGCATCACAGAGTTGAGAGCTATTAGTGAATTCCAACTGCCAAGCAATATTCCTATTTGTTCATAAAAGAATACCGAAAACTAGAGTAGTGCACCAAATTCTAGAAATACAGTTGTTGATGTATTACTTGGGGGTTTTGCCTTCTGTGAAGAATTCATTTGATTTTTACCTGATGTTTACAACATTTATTTTCCTAAATGCCTGATTTCCTCTTCAGTGTTGGGACCCCAAGTAGCAAAACTGCTGTGATATGTTTGATCCAGTGCCTGTATATTTAATTGGACTTCTGTGTCTTTTTTCTGTGTTCATCTCCAAATTTAAGAAACACAAAAGTGGTCTAACAGTCTAGTTGGAAGTTCCTGGCCTGATTTAACCACCAGATCAGCAGTGCTTGAAATCAAAATAAAGTCCCCTGTGTGCAGAAGCCAATGTAGCTGGGTATAGCATGGAGCCTGTGTATCACATCAGCTAAAGATTGTTATGTTTTAAACTAAACCAAGTTTTAAAATGCCCTAAAACTACAATAAAGAATTCCGTGCATTTCCTTAACTTCCACATATAGGTATGAAATTTTTAGTTTTACTTGATTAAATCCAAGAAGTTGAAGCATTCAACCATATATGTTCTTCAGGTCTATTTACTCTAGGGAAACACAGCCAATGAAATTTAATGGCAGTGATCCAAACCATGATGAACTGAGGCAATTTCGTTTTTGTTGACCATTGCTCCAGGTCATTGTAATTTAATGAGTAGTAATCCTATTTAAAATATGTTACAGGCAGCAAGGTGCCTGCTGGGAGAAAGCTGCTACGCATGAACAGATCAATATGCACTGTGTGCATTCGACCATTCAATAATCGATTCACCCTTGTTATGAGAAAATAAATGCTAAAGTCCTAAAAGTTAATTTCTATAGAAAGCTTTTACAAGGCTATCAAATTATTAAAAGTTTTTATGGGTTCTCTTTTTTGTTGCTTCTCTTTTTAAATCTTTGTGCAGTACAAGCTACATCTCACAGCAACATCCAGTTAGTACTAGCTATTGACTCTTAGTTTGATCCTAGGCTTGAAGAAGGAAGTTGTGAACCAAAGGCTGCTATTATTTTGAATGAGGAAAGTTGGAAATGAAAAAGTAAACATTTTGCAGTTTAAAGAATTTTACTGCAAACTCCTACAACCACCTTGCCAGAGGTTATTGGTTTTGTTGTTGGTTTTTTTTAATCAAAAATTTTCTTTTAAGTCAGTTCTCTTTGGATGTGATCCTTAAAAAAAAGCTATTATATTTTTAAAGTTAACATCAGAGAGTCATCCATCACCTTTCATAAGGTCCTGATTCTTTCTTGCCTTTTACTGAGTGTCAAGCATTTTGTGTTGGCTAACATATTGAAAGAAGATGCTACTTAATCCCTACAGCAAAGTAAGTGCTTACAAATACAAGCTACAAAAAGCACCATTTAGATTTTTGGTCTTCTTAAAAAAAAAAAAAGTTATAAACAGGTACCTTGGAAGAGTATCTGTCCAGTATGTTTGGAGTCTTTGGCTAAGCCTACAACTTAGACTGGTACTGAGGCTGGATCTGAGGACAAATTTGCTATCTGCAATTACAGTTTCCTTGTTGCAGTGCTCCCCGGCTATGTCTTTCTGCCAGTCTTCCCAGGAATAACAGTAAAAAATGCAATGGCATACAATACAGAGATGGTCCCAAAATCTTTGTGCTCTGTATTTGTTAGGTAGCTTTCTGACAATGTTTTGCAATGACCTTCATTTACGCAAAAATATGGACTGAGTCCTCCTTTTAGCAGCGTGGGCACAGCTCCTAGAAGGACAGACAAGATATTGTAGTCAGTATAGATGCAAACTTTAGGTGAAGTTCACACTACACACTTCAAGTTCAACAGTGTTCACACTTTGAACACCTAAATCCAGGTCTTGGGAGCACCGTGGTTTTCAGGTCACTGCCAAAAAACAGCACTTCAGCTGTAGCATTACTATATCGGAAATGCCCAGATCTAGTCTTTCACATGTTAGTTGTTTAGGTTTTATTGGCTGAAGTATTTTTTGTGTGATGCTTATGCTAGTAAACACTTCCAAAATCCTTTCTTTATGCGCCTAACTACCTTTGCTCATGTTTGCAACGTGAAAGTATTTGTAATGGATTGAATCTTTCATAGCCAAAATCACAAATATTAAGCTGTCAATTTAATGTGTCCCAGGTTAGCATTCCCACAGCCAGTTGCTAATGGTGTTTTTACTGCTATATTGTAAAAGCATAATTCATTTCCTGAGCCATTAATATTACATTCTTTCTCTAAACTGCCTTTTGGAAGGCTCTCTCTGATAACTTTACTCTCAGCCTGTTCGTCAGTGTGTGTTGAGTTTTCTCTCTCTTTCAGATCAAAGCGTAGCTGAAGTCTGTCTGGGAAAGTCTACAAACCGGCAAGTAGCAGAGGTATATCTGTAGAATGATTTCTGTTCCCTCATTTTGAATGTGGAAGGAGTCTTTCACATGTCGATAACTCTGTTCCCAGGCAAATGTGTGCCAGTCACTTCCCCAGTCCTGACAGCCCATTTACTGTGACAAGCAAAGACATTTCACTGAGCTGTTACCAATCACTAGAAGAGAGAACAGCTTTAAGACTTACTCTATTTTTTCTCCAGAGGCTGAACTAAGTTTTCAGCCTTTTGGATTGAGAGGAAATGTGCAATAAAGTCTATCACAAGCAGGATTTGGGCCTAGATGTTGAAAGCATATCCTTTTTAGTGTTTCCTGCTTCCCTCTGACAAACCATTGATAGTATCCAAGAAGGTATTAATCACCATATAGCCCTTACTTCTGTTAACCCTCTTTTCTGTTTAAAATTCCCAAATGTTCTGCTCTAACATTATAAAAGTTTCATTCTGAATCCCACCAGACCAGGAGAACAGCTGTTCTCTTCTACCCTGTAATTCTACTGAAGTTAATTGAGTTCTTTCTCATAACTAAAACTTGTAGACACCTAAAATTAACAGCTACTTTAATTCTTCTGTGTATCATGTTTCATTGTAATTTGCCTTCTGGACAGACACTAGTCAGTGACTTCACTCCAGCCTAGAAGACTGGCTCCTTTTTTTTTGAGCTGATGTCAATGTTACTTCTCTGCATGCAAAGGTCAAGATTCTTTGTTACACCCTAAGGAGACACTCCACTCAGCCTCACCAGACAGAATGTCCAAATGCATTAATCAAAATGATCAAGTACTACAAATTTTTGGTCCTTAACCATTCATAGCACTCTACAAATCTGAGGAAACCTGGAAAACAATAAGGCTTAAGGACACACTTGATAGATTGAAGCTTGAACCCTGAATCTCCCCATAATGCAGTGAAAGAGAAAGGAGCCCTTAGTTTCAGGTGTACATTTGAAAGAGAAGAGTTCATCCTTATGCACAAAACACACTCAAAACCTTAGCCTTATTTCGAGAACTTATGTAACATTTAAATGATAAATAGATCCCATGATGGCCCTGAATAGGAAGACAAATTTTATTAAATGTTTGCTATGTCTGAGTGGTGATTCAATATGACAACAAGGGTGATCTTTTTTTAAAAATTTGCTTTCACACATGCAAATTAGGGGAAGTGTCATGAAGCCTTAGCAAGAAGGGATGATGCCACTGTTAATAAAAAAAAAAATTCCTTTAGTGTAACTTAAATAGAAGACACAGGATGAACTCCACCGGAAAATGTAAGTTTCATTATGGTAAAATTAGTAAGGTCATAAATCCAACTCAGATATTTTGTTTCCTTTTCCACAAACATATGGGATATCAGGTTTTTATCCAGAGGCACATCTACAAAGGACTTAAAAGTCATTTATACAAATCTGAGTATCAGTGAGCGAAAAAAAACCAAAACCCCATTATCATTAAAAAATACTTTCCCACCACCCGTGAATACATGGAACTTGTGTTTCATAGTGAGTCAATAAAGGCAGATATATGGTAAATTGATCAGGGATTTTTAAACAAACAACTAAGAAATAACATACATGAAGAAAGGGAAGATAACAAAAGCGGTAGCCATCCCATAGACACAAATCGTCACGCATTTGCTAGTCCCAGAGGATGAAAAAAGCATCTGCATTGTCAGCAGAACATGAGATCTTCTAATACAACAGCAAACTGGTGAAGGTATGATCTTTTTTATCCTTGTGCATCTGCAGTTTTCATCACAGATTTGGCTTGCTAATGACTGTCCTATGCTTAGGAATGTTTTTTATCAATTGCAGAAAATAGGAGTCTGAGGTAGTACCTTTAACGGAGAGACTGGAAGGTATCATGTAGGTCATACCGGAAAAGAAAATTAATTGTTTGCATAAAGCCTTGCATATATGAAGATAGATGAAGAGTAAGAATCTGATGAAACAACTGTATTTCAAAGCCAAAGGCTTAAGCACATTGTGGGAGAACTTGGCATGATATTATACTACTGGGCATTTTGAATGAAGGAGTTTTCTTCTCCCACACAACAGAACACACCACCACTTGACAAAACAAACTGCCACCACCCCTTGTAGTGACTGTGCTTCACTCTACATAAGGCCCACATGTAGAAAATCCATTCAGCCTGTATGGCTTGAAAAGAAGGTATAGAGAAGTGAAGATATTTCAGGAAGTCTATGGGCATTGCTGTCTTACTTTGTCAAAAAATGTGTGAATATCCTTAAAACATAATTAATGAATTATTCATAATTCATGCCCGTGTTTGTTCTGTGATTGTCTTTATAAGACACTTGAGTCACATTTTAAGGATTGGAAAAGCAGAAGTACCCCAAGAGAAGTTCGTCCGGGTTCCACTGATTAAGAAAGACAAGTTCTGCAAGTGAGGATTTCTGGAGCTGCGAATGAGATTGACAATAATGCCAATGCATTTTAAATTAAATTATCAGTTTACACTTCAAAGTCAAAGAAACTGAGGAGTTCAAATATAGCTTACTTGATTGCATTTATGAACACTGATACTTCTTTAAATACTGTCTTCACTGTGTCGGTACCTTTGATTTTGGATAACAAACCATTTTAAAAATACCTTGAATTAAATCAGGTATAACAAGAAGTTTCTCAAATGTTTTCTTCACAGATGGTTTATTTATCATGCATTGATGGTATCAGGGGCTTAATAAAGATTTTTAGAGAAAAGAATGGTTCTCTTTTTGTTTGCCTTTGTACTTCCTACTTTTTCATTTGAACCAGTGATGAAAATATCACAGGAAAGGTCTTGCCTTCATTTCAGCACTGAATCAATCTCAGTAGAAGCAGCATTTAACTGCTTTGTGTACTATAAAACTAATTAACAATCAAGGTAGTTATTCTCCAGAGAATGCAATGCTAGTGAACAAAATTTGTGTGTCCTCTGGTGCTTTTCTCTATAACATCTGGTACAAGCCACCAGTAAACAAAGACTGGTCTGTTCCCACACAGGAGTTGCTGTGTGTTTGAATTCCAACTTGCCTTTTGAGGTCACCATTACAATTAGCTCATTAAGGGCTAAATTAGGACTACTGTAGGCAGAGCAAAACTAGGTGAGAGGCACAAGAAGTTCTGCTTCAAGGCTTTAATTCTGCAAAAGGCTGCAGCAATCATAATGCCTTCAAGCACACTGGCAGGAATGTAGTACTCCCTTGTGGTCCTCATTGTATTTTATTACAAGTAGTATGCACCTAGACCGGGCCTCCAAGTGCTATCTGGTAGACCACACACTGGAATCACCTTCTTCAGCTGAATGTGGTGCTTCCCATATTCAGAAAGCATAACAGAAACAGGCAGAAAAAAATCCAAACACCATTATTTTAGATTCTGTAAGCCTAGTCTAAATGAAGCAAAGGGAGAATAATGAATAAAATATAAAATATGAGTACACAAAATAATGGCAAATATAAACAGGACTAGGTAATTATGCCAGTGAAAAAAAAAAAGAAAAGAAACACAAGAATGCTCCCTGGGGTCATCACAACAATAGGAAGCAAAGTGACAGTCAAGGAGATGAGACCTTGCACACAAAGTTGTATATCTACTTATTTACTGCATATGGGAAAGAAGACGACAAGGTTTGGTTTTTATAATTGGAAGAGACCTCATTGGATGAGGTCCCTGAGAAGGTATGAATAACAATAATAATAATAATAATGTATTGGTCTTCACCACAGAGGTATAAGGCAAATAGTTTTATGTAGACGCATGATTTATCACTAACTCTATAAAGTTGTAGGAAAGTAGGAAAATTGATAATAGTCCCACCCATCTCCAGTCAGTTACCGTCTGTGTGGACATTCAGTAAGATGAAATGAGTCAGTAGACATCACGTCATCTGGTCTAAAATCACAGCTTGAGATCAAATGCAACTATGCGTTCTACAACCTTCTGATACCATAGGGTGGTACTTTACCAGAATGTATGAACATTTTACTTTCTTAGAATTTATGATTATGAATAAAAGCTCCACTTTTTAAAGGGATGTCTGATTTACCTAACTAGGATAAAGGACTTCAAAGAGGATTGTCTTCTCCTCTCTCCCCAGCCTGCAGCTGCATTGAACTTTATTTAAACCACAATACTTTGTAAATGACAAATCCAAATACAGGGTTTAGCTTTGAAAATCCTTAATTTGACACTTCTTTCCTTGTGGCAGCTGAACTATGCAAATATATTTTATTTTGAGGTTGATCATTTGATTTTATTTCTATAGTCTGATAGGATAGACAAAGAAATTGCCAGATGTAAAGAATAACACCACATCTGAACAAATTATTTCACACAAAATGTCCTGGTCACCTTCTTGTGTGCAGGATTGATCAGGTATAGCAGAAGGTACTGACACTCAAAAAATATTTGTATTTAATGGAAATACGTTATATGAAATATGTTTGTCAATAACTTATTGGAAGTATTTGATAGTTTAAATTTGCTTTATTTTTATTGGACACGAGTCATACAGTTTGCTTAGTGATCCAGTTAGATCAACATTGCTCTGAAATTTAAGTTTCTGGAATGCATAATAGTATTTAAGATTTTAATTACTATGTTTAATGAATATACCTTTCATATTGAAAGACACAGAACAATGAATGAAATTCATCTTGATTTTCTTGAAATATATATCTGTTATTCATAGCTGTTAGCTGCATTTTCTTTGGGTGAATAATTGTAAGCTTGTAGGTAGTTTTGAGCTGTTAATTGTACATACTATTGATGCCAGTTCGGTTTCTGTTCCTTCATTGAATGACACTATTTTTTAGCAACAGAATGATGAACAATTAGCATATCATAGAAATGCACTTTCTTAAAATGTCTGATAGTATTACACTGACACCTTGGCATTTGTAAGCATTGCAGAGTCATAATCAAAACATATGGTATATACAATATCCTGTCAAAATCAGTAGAGAATGAAATCAGGGCTTTTATTCACCGGTAATAAACAGATTTTTCATTATTTTTGTTGCTGGTGTTTAACCATTTGACTAACTCTGATAGAAATGTGTAAATAGTGGAGTGGGAGAAGTTCACACACACACAACATATAATTAATTTGTGGAGCTCAATGGCACCAGACGTCACTGAAGGTAGTAAGATACAAAAAAAAATTTACTTTTATGAATAAAAATAGAATATATATTTACACTAAGCCATCTAGAATAAAATTAAAAGGGCAATCAATCCACATGCTTCAATGTATAAAATAATTACTGGTTTTGTCAGGAAGATGTTTAACCTCCTACACAGACACATCAAACAACAGGAGGTATAATGGTCGTATTACCTTCTTCAGAAAAATCTTACGTTGACCTCTCGTAGAGACAAGGCACTAAGATGAGAAAGCTATTACTTATTTTCCATATAATAGAACTTAAGATTCACAACAAATAGCAAAAATAAGTAAAAAAAAAAATAAACAAATCTTATTTCAGTAAGCCTGGAATCTCAAAAGTTCTACTCTGATAATTTTTGAAGACAGATTAAGCTTTACCCTTTAATCCCTCTTTCAATTTTTGATGCATTTTATTTAAATCTGTCCACAGATTAATGGTGTACATTTTATTCTTTAAGGTAAAGCACTAAAACAAAACCACTATGCAGATCAAACAAGTCAGAACTAAAGCTTTCCCCATACCAGCTAGGCAGCAGGTGGCTCACCACTATAGCACCTTTGCAGAAGGAAAGTGTGCAACAGTCATTGCTCTTTGAAGTATTCAACTCTTCCTTGACAACCACAGAGGTATGTGGTTATTTTTTAATTATGAGATCTCTCTTTCCCTCATGGCAGCTTCACTCTATAGACAGATATAGATAGATGTATACAAATGCACAAGGGAGGAAGGAAGAGAAAGAATAGATCTAGAGTGGAGATTCAAAATCATAATACAGTTTGTCTGCCAGAAACAACAGACAAATGACAAAGCAATTTTCACAACTTCTTAATGAGATCCCAAGGCAGTTTTCTTGAGCTCAAAACTGAAAATGTCAAATAGATTAATGCAAACTCATACTGCTCACCAGGAACCTTCTGGGTTTTCTTATAACGAAAGTGCTAAACAGAATGTGGGGCAGCACTACAGCAATACTGGGCACACAGAGGAACATGAAGATTATTATACAGTTCAGCTTTGATTAGCAGCGTCACAATAAATACCACACCAGCATAAAGTAATTCACCACTCACATAGAAATGTATTTCTTTTAGAACCTTGTGGCATGTTCAACAAACTAAAGTATTTTTTTCTTGGAATATTGGATATCAAATATTAATAACAGAGGATTTTGATCCCTCAAGCTTTTCTGACTATAATCTTATATACACACTTTTTCATGGAAAATGAATAAAATATTTGGCATTTATAAAGGTGAACCTAGCTGAGAAAATTGTTCCCACAAACCTCCTGGCAATCTTGCTTTTCATTTACAACTGGCAGCTCTTCTACTGTTCCAGTTCAGTCAGGTCAAAACCTGGCCTACGCTATAGACTCTTTTTGCAATTCCACCTTGGGCAAATGATCAACAAAATCACACTACTCTGCAAATCTAAGGAAATAAAAGTAGCATGCTTCCCTCTTTCTCCATTTCTCTCCTCACAGGTCCCAGAGATTAGACATGTCAGTTCACTGAAAGATGAGCTCATTGCAGGCTTGTACTGCAAGTGTGTGAGAGGTGATTGTTTCAAAAGGATGACACAGTGAAACTCCTAATCCATGTAAAGAAAAAAAAAAAAAAGAAACAAAGATATAAATTTAGACTTCCCAACATGAAAGTCTAGAGGATCGACCTGATGTCCTAACATTTACTTTGTGGTTAAAGAATAGAAGCATTTGTATGCATTTCTGCATGCCAAGATTCACAACTGTCTGCAACTACAGGAGAAGTCTGGGAGTCAGAGTCATCAGCAGAAGAGATTTCTGCTAGAGATTTTGAGGAGGTGCTTTGATATACAATGCTTTTTTTTAATGATGACCTGAATGAAATGCAGCTTTGTGATTCCTCTATAGTCTGGTTTGTTAAGCTTTTAACATGCTCGTTTGTTTCCAACACGTTCTGTTTGACTTTACCGCTGTTTGATCTGCTTTGTCTTTCTCTTTTTTTGTGTTTTCCCTGTGGTTCCTTGTATCTTCTTTTTGATTTGTAGTTCTGAATGCCTTCCCACCACCCCCATATTCACTAGATTTTCAGTTTATTTCAAGGAAGGATGATTTCAAATACATACTGTTCTACTCTAAGCACACCAAGAGGTAAATTTTCAGTACAATGCACAGCCATTTAGATGAACAACACTTATTAACATTAATGGGAGTCATGCAGCTAAATTCCTTCACACCATGCTGAAAATATAACCACAGTTCTTCCCCTCAATGAAAATTTCATAAGGATGTTTTGCCCAGGAACTCAGTGGCCACACATAATTACTAAGAAAGCAACAGAGCTCAAGGCCCCTAATTGCTCACTACACAACATAAGGAAGTCTGTGACACACCTAAATCCTCTGGTCTACCAGGTTTAGAATCAGAATTTAGGAAAGATAATATAATCCTATATAAAGACACTTCAAAGTAGTAGATGATTTCATACATATCCAAATACCATGGAAAAACTCAGTAATAGAAAATTTTATATCATTTAGGCCCATTTTCCTTATTTAAATCCTGACCTAACAAAGGGATCTATTTGGTCAAACAATATCTGGACAATGCCCTTTATGCTGAGTGAACCCAGTATGAATGCACAGATCAGAATAAGTTTTGCCTGTACTTAACCATATTGCAGTGAAATACTTTGGAATCTATAAAATTGGTACGCTGAGGACTGGAAGGAAAAGTGCCTTCCCCACACATCTGTTCCCTGACTATGTTAGATATCAGTTAAGTGTAAGTTATGTGACGTTACACAGCATTTTTGAATTTAACCCCATTTAATTAAGAAATTGCATTTCAACCTTAACTTAGGGTTGTTGTGGGTTTTTTTTAATGTTTTAAGGAAATGTATATTTACCTGAAAGACCACTGCTAATTGGCTTTGCAAATAATTTTTCTTAAGAGTTTTATTTTTCTTCATTGCCTTTATTTTTAAATCTATTTCAGCTAAATGAGTCAGGGCCCAATGCACATCTGTTATTCAATCATATTGCCTATCCTATCATCCTTGTGATTTCCATGCTAAAATCCAGAAAGCAATCCAATTTTAGAAAGACAATTCAATAGTGACCCATATTTCATTTAGTTCCTTACTAAATTGGATGTAATTGCTGAGTCATACAATGTTGCCTAGAATATAATCTTTAGAGATGTTATCTTTATAAAAAGACAAAATTAAAAAAGTAAACCTAGATATGCACATTTAACAAACGCTAATGTCTAATTCACGACACACCACACATTTTCTGCAATAACAGTGTTACTCCCACAGCTTAGTTTTGGCTTTCTAGCAGTCTCCCATTCCTGATCTACCCAAAACTAAAGGAACTCAGTAGCCACAGAAGGTGTACCTGATGTTGGCAAGAAATTGCAACACTTCACCTCCCCGCCCATCCATGTATGTCTGTGCACCTTACAAGGATTTTAGAAAGCAATGAATAAAATGTTTCAACATCCTTGAAATGAATATGCAATAGTCCTGTAAATTGGAATCAGTGAGGATTCACCTTTCCACTACTTTGTGTTTCATTTTGTCATGTCATGTTTTGCAAAAACAAATACACTGCCTTTTTTTTGCAGGGTAGTTACTAAATAACTGCCAAAAGCTCAATCTCATCTTTTCCTTTTCCATTACTAGTCTGATATATGGCCCCTTACAAGAAAAAAATATACTGTTATATAGCCTTGATGAGTGCCTCTTTTCACAAGGTACATTCCACATTGAAACCCTGAAGCTGTCAGCCTCTTAGGTTAATAATGCACGTACTGGTTCTCTTATCAAGTTCTAGGAACATATGTCAGACACAGACTCAGGTCTAGTATCACTTTTTGGAATGGCCACAGTACATGAATGGACCACCTACATCTCTGAAGTTAATATCAGTCCTCTGAAAGTTCTCTTCTAGCTAAAGTATGCTTTGCAAGGTGATCAGACATTCTGTATGATGCAAGACTTTTGATATAAATGCAAATCTCTTGGCCTGCATGAAAAGTCGGAAAACAGTAATTTATTTGGGCTTTTGCTCATTTGAATTATTTCTAACTGCCTACTCATATATTCCCAGTGCCATGGCAGAAACACAGACAACAGCAGCCTATACGCCTCATCTCTCCTATACCTTGACCAGGAGGCAGATATCCCAGTCACATGGCCAGTTGTGAAGGAAGGACTTTCTCATCTCATGCAGTATAATCATCTCTTTAGTTATTAATTAGTTTGAAGATGGCATCACTTGTTGCCACAGAAGTTGTGATTCACATTTATTACTTTGTTCCATGTCAGCTTTGTGACCATGTAAGCATTTAATATATAGGACTTGTAAAATGGATTTCAGAATTCACACTCACCTCTAAGGAAAGAGTTAAACAATGTAAGGGTTCACATAGGAAGAGATAGCATAAGACAAGACATAACAGGATCTTTTTTCCTTGCCTTTTTTGCCGGAATTAAGTTTGTGCAACCTCCATTAAGTCCCATGGGTGTATTTTTATGTGCTTGTATGCAGACACTTCACCTTTCCCAGGAAGGATATCCTGGAGCTGAGTGAGAATAGCAGAATTAGAGCCCAAAATATCCTATATATTTTAGCCAACAAAACCTAATTTTTGAAGCATCTCTTTTCTGTTCTAAACATAAGGATCTTAATACATTTTCTTTAATGGAAAAGCCAATTTAAGAAGTTTCTTTCCTTCAAACATTTGTGCAGGCACCCACTTTCCTTCCTGCACTATGACTTATAGTTTAGACCCTAGCCCCACAACAAATGAGAAGGGCACAAGTCAGACCACAGCACTGCATGGGTGAATCCCTCCTCAGCTGATGTTAGTGCCAGACAATATAGATAGGTGCAGAGCACCTCTATTCCTAAGAGCTGAGTTGGGGATATCTACTGGTCACTTCAGTTTCCATTCACTCATCCAGGTTGTGCTCAGGACACACTAAGGCTCCTGCTAAAGTAACAAGCAATGAACGTTTTCCCTCATGAACGTTTAAGTTCCTGGCCTAAACCTCTGCGGGTGTTTACATAGAAATATTGTAGAAAATCTGAAAAGTGAAAACATGTTTAGCTGACATTACCAACATGTAATTTCAAATTCCAGAATCTGTAGGCAGAGGGTGAATACACAGAGAGCAACAGAGAATGATTTGGGATTTCTGTCATTCTGGTGCGTAGCGAAGCCTGGACCAGATCACTGGCCTCAAATGAAATATTTAAATGAGATCACAGATACAAACAGGAAGATCTTATAGTACACTGCTGGTAATGAAAAAGTAGAGAGCAGAACCAGGGGGGTTCTTTCAGAAATGGGAAAAAAATCTGCAAAATATATATTATCTAGCTTGCTTTCATGGATTTCTCAACTGCTACATTCTTCTTTAACTCTTTCTTCTTTTTTTTTCCCCAATATCCTGCTGATCAACTCCACGGTACAGTGTGTTCAATGCACGAAGATCTGTGAAGTGACAGGATAGACAAACATAAGAATAAAGGGTAGAAATTTGAGATTTTTTTACATGTGTATATAATATAGATTGTCCTAAGAACAAGGCTTTTAAAACCCCAGTCTGCTATTCCACTATTTGGGCACAAGTTGTAATCATTTTAACAGGCCTTAACAGGCTTAATTTGGTGGGCCATTGTATTTTCAAGGACATCACTTTGCAAATGATCTGTAAAGGGGTGTGTGCTACGTCCCTTGTATCTGACTTTTTTTGACAACGTGTCCTTTCCTGCACTTAGAGTTTCAAATGGGATATAATCATTACTAGTAAAACTGACAACAAGTCTTTACTCAAAAAGCAGTAATCTCTTACAACACAGTATGATGCTATATCATCAGTTAATATGATCTTGTACCATGAGTGTCAAAAATATGAAAAGTAATAATGAAAAGAAAATGGAAAACTTGCAAATACTTGTACTGCCACCACAGGGTTTTGTTTTTTAAAGACAGTCACATAGAATTCAATCATTATTCACAAGGATTTTTTAAGTTCATTTTTCTGTACTCTACTTGTATTATGCATGTGTCCACTCACAGTAAAAATGCATTTAAAAGTGCTTGTCTGGTGATGGGAGTGTTTTAAATGTTTTTTGTGGATAAAATAAACTGAGATAAGGAATACTTCCCACTTGCTTTCATGTATGGATATTACCAAGCAAGAGGTTTGGCCCCCCATAATCCCATTCTCATCTTAAACAGAAATACAAAACCATGTAGCAGACCCATTATGCTGCTTCCTTCATGTTTGTAAAGGTCTTGGAGATGGTCACTTTGAGCACATTGGAAGAACTAGAAGGGTCTATGCAAAAATGCTTTATGCCGTTGCAGGAGGAGTCATTGTGGCACATTTTGTTTCAGCACCTTCACGCTTCCCATAGTTTTTAAACTTTGTTGCTTACAAAGGCTGGGAGGTGTGGGCAAAGGAAGAATAAGATTCTTGTCCTAGATAAAGCTGAAGGTAAGACAATGAGTAAAAGCCCTCAGCAATCACTGTTGCAAGAAGAAAACAAGTCCCAAGAGCAGAAGTCCCTCAGCAGGCAGCGCTTGTCTCTGAATTGCTGTGCCAACAATCCAGATAAGAAAAGGAGGCACCAAGTTGCAGAAGGAGGGCAAATTCAACTTGAAGATTTTGGATTCCTGACCCAGAACTCTCCATTTATTGTTCAGGAGACTAATGGAGGAGCCCCACTGCTTACAAATAGCTTAGGTGCTGTTCCTACTACCTCTGAAATCAAACTAGGACCTATGTTTTAAAAAGATTGTCCATGAAGAAGCTGAGACACTGGCATAGTGCAATACCAAGATAAAGAGTACAGAGAGGAAGGGGTGCTTTAATATTGCCAGTTACTCTTTTTCCAGTCTTGTAAGAGAGAGGTCTGATTAGACAGTAATACCTGGGAGAATGAGTTTTCATCAATAGTTCTTTTAATTACATATTGTGCATACTGTTGCTACGCGTTTTCTGTGTCAAATCCAGTGGACATCATATCACTCATGAAAATTTAGATGAGTATGTGAGAAAGATAATTCAACAATGAAACCCTAGATAAGTCACCATCCATGATGATTTCATCTAATATTTTAAAATTCTATGAGTATGTGCTCCGTCTGTGCCTGCCATCCTATCCTACTGCCTGAATGTCATTGCTAGCTGTAGAATAACTTTATGACAGAATGGATAAAGGTTCAAGTTTTAACATAAGACATATAAACAATTAATATTTAGCTACTATCTTCATTATTACCCATTCTGAACTACTGAGGTTTATGAGAACGGAGTTTTAAGGCAAGGGTAGGTGTTGTAGACAGGCTCTAAGTCATTACCCTATAAGAAGTCACCAAAATTTACATTTCTGAATCATTATTATTTCCTCTTTACTTTTCTTTGCTTAATTCTTCATCATAGGAAAAGGGAAAGAATATATCTAAATGTGATTTGATCCATGCTGTAAAAAGCAATAAAGTGTCAAAGATCAAAATGCAGAGATCCTGGATCTCAGGCTTCATGCCTCAGGACAAACATTAAAAGTGCTATGAGGCAAGGAAGGTGGGATGTAGCAGATTAAAACCAAAAGAGCATGGATCTGTGCACGAAAGATGATTGCTGTCTAAAAAGAATGTATAAGTACCAGGAAGATATGAATACTACATAAATGACAGCTGTAAGAAGTATAAATGATTTTCAAAATGGAAAAAAAAATCAGTTTAAAAGTGCTTAGTAAGACAAAAAACATGTAATTCTGAGTTCCACTGAACCACAGCAAAGTTTTACAGGCATATCACTTGCATAATACCCAACTCAGCCAGCAAAGGCAACTGAGATAGTACTAGAGGGAGGAATCCTGATCTGGCAGGAGGTAAACCCACAGGACCACATAGGATTTTTTTCCATCTACATTTCTCTGTGATTCTACAGTACAACAGCTTAGGCATTTAGATAGCCAAGTAAAACAAACCTTAATTAAGGTTAAATTGGCCTTCATCCTGAGTTTCAGAAACACACAAATGAAAGATATTTGCCAAAGTGATGTAATACAAACTGTACTGTTTAACTTGGCTATTTAGGTGATTGATCTTTGATGTTAAATAGCTCTCTTATTACTCATTATTACTATTTTATGAGACTATCATAGTAATTGGTGTTAGTTAGTCTACTCGCAGGTTTTTGGCAAATAGACCAAATACTCTCCTTTTTTTAACCCTTCTTTCTTCTTTTTTTTTTTTTTTAAGAAAACTACAATTTTTTACCTACAGGGAAGGAAATCTAATCCAGGACAGGTGACATTTAAAATTTCCAGACTTGAAGCAGTTTTTGTTGCAACCCAGCAAAAGACAATATTTCATGCAAGTAAAACTAGACATTTAAAACAACATTTTCTTTTGTCCTCTGAAGGAGAATGAGGATTGCCTATGCAGACTTTTATAAAACAAGACCTCTTGAGTCTCATTTTCACACTAATGCATTTTCAAATCCATTCACTTTATAACAAAGAGGAAAGAATAAACAATTAAGCCATGCACTTAACAATACTCTTACACACCTGCCAACAATTAAACACTTTAATTAAAAATCACAGGAGAATGTACAGAAGCATAACCTTTTCCACACTCACAGTATGGCTGGGAGAGAAAACTTTCTCATTATGTTTATTTACATCGGTTCTTAACAACATTTAAGCACAGATGATTAAAATAGAAAATATCTTATCCTATTTAATATCCTAGATATTACACACAACATACAATATTATTATTATCCTAGAAATTACACACAACATATTGGGAACTTACATCAGTAAAGAGGATGGACCAGGAGATCATCTACCCCTTTCGTTCCATGTCTTGGGAGGTGGTTAAACAGTGATGAAGAGGTTGAGCATATTAGACAGTGTACCAAACGAGAAAAGGAATCGACCTAGGGCAACTGGGTTGGACAATGAAAAAAAAGGAAGGGAAGAATGAAGAGGAATGAAAGCATGACAAATAAAAGGGGCAGCACAGATGCAAAGAAACTGAGGTTAAGTAAGATCTGGATGGTGTGAAGCAAAATTAATTGAGAATTGACATAGAGACAATTTATGAAAGGAAGGAAACCCCACAAATAGGAGCTGTAAACTAAACTAGATCTTGAGTCCACACACACCGTTCTTTTTGAGGCAAAAAGAACTGAGGTAATCAATATTCTGCTTTTCTTACTGGGAAGGGAAAAGACATATCATCTGTGTTGGAAAGCCTACTGTTGGGAAGTGTGGGAAGCCCTAGAGCTCTGCTTAGCTACCTGCTGAGCTAGCAGCAGTTTGTGTATTCTTTTGCACTAAAAGGGATTCTTAATACATAATGTAGGTAAAAATTTCTTCTGCTGGTGAAAGTCTATCTTGCAAGTGTAGCTTATTGCTTGGATAAGCAACTTAGATATAGGGACATAATATAATTAAGTGAAGGCTGTGAAAAGTGTACTGGAAGCTAACGATGAGCAGTGTGCTACTTATCTTCTTTGCTTTGCAATACCTTTAGCAGCATGACTAAATGAGGTCTCTCACTTATGTAGCATGCTTTAAAGATTTTCTCAACATTGGTTTAGTCTGGCCACATTGCTCACATAGAGGAAAGCTGTGAATAAGTTGTATGAGTCACACCAAAAAAGGGCAATAAGCTCTCATAGAGCATCATTTAGCTAACCCTTCATACAGGGGAGGAAAAAGTCAGAAGTATTTTAGGAGGGCTTTATTCTATGTCTTCAGAATTGAAACCAAGAGCCCACAACTACCATGATTCAGAGACCTCAAAGGGGCAAAGATTATAGCTCATTTTAAAAACAGTAATAGCTTTCCTATAACTAAGGATATCTATTCCGATATTCAATTACTTATACTGTATACTGAGCCATATGTTCCCCACTTCAAAGATCCGAGTTCTGATTGCTGCCAAAGAAGCAGGCTTTCAATCTCTACATGCCTAAACATGTATCTTAGGCCACACAGAGCTGTAAACAAAATTGCACGACTTACAGTGTATGGCATTATATGTGAAAAAGACTGAGTTATTCTTATCTGCTTTGCAGATTAATTTTACAAGTTCAGATTTCTCTTTCACGTTTCCTGATTTTATTATTATTTAATCAGTCAAGTGAAAAGAAAGAAAACAGCTATTTTTGGATCTCCTGAAAAATTAGAAACATAGCATTATTTGAAGCATGTATTATTCATTTTATTTATATATAAAGATTATTTATTTCTTCTAGTTAAGCCCAGGCAGAATCGGAAAAGATGAAATGTCCAGAGTTTCAAAAGAGATTAACCAGGCCAGTTCTGGTTAAAATATTAGCGGGGAGCGGGGAGGGAAGTTCATCAATTACTCTTTATTTATCCTAGAATTTCTCATAAACAAGGATGCAGAATACTGGAATGATCTATGAATTTTTTACAAAAGTTCAATTCTTGATACACTGCATAACTCAAAAGACAGAATTACTGATTCATTTTCTGTTTACGTGACAGAAATATACTTACAGAAAGGTAATTTAAAGGATTTTGCAAATTTGAGCGTATTACTAGTTTTATGAAAAAGCTGTTGTCACAGTCACCGTTAACACAAAGCTTGACCTTGCACTAAACAACGAAAATTGAAATGACAGAAAAGACAAATGAAACAGGAAAAAAAAAGGGGGTAAGAAAGAAAAGGTCTGCTCACAGATAATATTTTTCTGAGACTAACAAACTGAACCTGATAAGAAAATGTCATCAATTAAGACACCATTCCTTCTCAGACAAAGAATATATGAAGCAGGAGTCAGAGGGCTAGCTACCCTTCTGAAAGACACAGTGACAAAATCTGCCTTATGTCACAAGACATGCAGAAAACAATTACTCTTACATCCTTGAGTATTTCAATGATGCTAAAGCCTTTTTTCCCAAACTTCAAATCAGGGAAAAAAAATACTCTCCATTTTTTCCAACTGATCTGGAAAATATTTGAATTTGCCAATCAAACCAAAAAATTCTGTTGATTGCAATTAAAAAGGAAAAAGTTCCTCCTCTCTGCAATTCTGTGTTACCAATGCACAGACTAAAATCCTGGAGTGTGTGAGGAGGCAAACAACAGAGAAGGCTGTATCAGTACTTCAGGAAAAGTTCAGCATATTTTTCAAATCAAAAAATTCATCAGCACTGACACTGCTCCAGTTTCTTTTCAACTAAAATTCCCAAACAACCCTAGTCAGAGCCTATAATGAATGTGGAAAGTTGATGTTAATTCTTACCAAGAACTGGTCTACACCACATGACTATTGGTTTGCCAAAGCTCATTTCCCCAGCCATCTCTGGCCAGCAACACAGACTGTTTGAATTGAAGACTCCAGAGCTGTACAGTAATTTCATTTTAACTATGGCTCTATGAAAGCAGTGTATTCACATCAAAATAGTTTTAAGCAGAAAACCTGGAGCAGCATAATAATTAGTGTGTTTCTTGTGGGTATCTAGGGATGACTAACTAACCTCTGAGAACAGAGCCACTAAAGCAGTCTCTTTATGTCCTATGTAGGGACAGAAATAGTGTTTATGTTCTATGATACTGCAAAAGTAGTTAAAATATCTGGACACATTTGCTAGTAGGAAAGGCTCAGTCTGCTTTCAAAGTGTAATAGGTTTTAGCCATGTGTGGCACGTTGTTCAGGGACAAAAGGAAATGCAGAGCACAGCACCATTGAAATTGAGTTGCTATGGCATGCATGAGTCAGAAGTGATCAATAAATACATTGATATACAATAATTACTCCAGAAATGGATCATCATCCTTTATTACTCAGATCATTTATGGACAGCACAAGGAAGTACAATATAGCATGTCATGAAAATACTAGCGATAAGTAATCATGCATATTCACTTTATCACTTCATTTACACTGCCAATGTGATATGTGATGAGCCTCGAAAACTACTGTGCAGGTGCACATGTCAGGAACACCAGCTATAGCTCTGTTTGTAATACAGAAACATACTGTTGATCCTGTCAGCACTTCTGTTGTCCCATCTTTTCTTGCAATCTTTGAATCTGATTTTGTATTCAAGAGGAAATCCAACTCCTCACAGCTTCAAAATCAGTTTTCACATGCAACTCGTCTAAAGTTATAATACATATATTTCATTAATTCTGTTTTTATTTAAGTGAAGTTTCAACTGGGTACTAACATTTATCCAGTTTCACACATGGGTTATTTTCGGTTAACATAGAATAACTCCCTTATCCAAAAATATTTAGATCATGGCCTTGAGGAAGGTAACTTCTTTTTTAAGCATTTGTAAAAAAATGTCTGCCACTGTATAAGTTCATGTATATGTGCAAGGTATTCATCCAAATATTCTTTGACACCTTTCATGAAAAGCACTGCAAAAACACATCTCAGTCAAAATTCGTACAAAATGCTCTGGCCAATTCCTATAAATTCCTAGACCTACTTCTCTAAAATCAGGTTTAATGAAAATTGATGCCTGTGATATTCCACATGATAGGTATTGGGATATTGTTAATATTAGTTTATGTCAAACTGGATATAAGTGTACTAGAATGGTGTAATTAACAATAGCATGCAAGTATTTTGTAATACTAAGATGGTATAACCAGACACAATCTGACATAAGTATGCGAAGAATGTGATCACCAATGAGGCAGACAAAGATTGTTGCAGTTTCCGACAGGTGTCATCCAACTAACAAAAAGTTACCTGACAGAGGAAGCACAAATAGGCAGACCACTGTCCCGAATGCATAGGAAACACAACCAGCAATACAAAATAAAATGAGGTAGGCAGCATTGGAAACAGAGGAGAACCCCCTTCATGGGAAAGGGGTAACAGCGTAAGAATCTCAGGTGCAAGCAAGGAATAAAATCACAAAAGATGATAAGCCCACTTCTCTCATCAAAGACCTGTCAGGGCTGATTAATTTGACATCTGCAGCTAAGAACCACTACAGACCATAGCCATCAGTGCTAAACATATTGCAACAGCTCTGTGGTATTTTATACCCACAGCTCTTTTAGATGTGATTGCTAAAGACTAACAGTTTTACATATGTAGTGACGATTTATATCGTGTAAGAATTGACCACTAGCACCAAGTGCATTAGTAATTAATTAATCTAGTAAACCTCTAAAGTCTGAAACTGTCCTGATATGTCACTCTGCTAAACATCACCAGAGTGATCTCTAATTCCCTGTATAAATATAAATATAGAAATATATACATGCATGTATATATACACACACTTATATTCATTTGCAAGACAGTGGGACTATTTTAATAAAAAAAGCCATTTACTTTCACATGTTAACAGTTAAACAGAAAGGTGTAATTATGTGGGTAATTTGACAGCTCTTTTTCCTCCAATCACTGTGCCAGTGAGATGCATGTTGAACATCATGATTCAATATGCTGATGCACAGGCTAGGAGATCATTTTGCAGGACTTTTTCTGCACACCTTTGGCCCTTGCATCTTCCCTTCTCGTTATCTCCACACTCTATATAAAATATCAGTTGCATTTAAATTCACTTTTAATTGTTTGTCGTATTGGATTTGACTGAGTTTCTTATTCTCGTCTTTATTTTATTATGCTTAACTTCCTCCCAGTGGAGAGAGGATGTCAAAAAAGTACCAATAAATGCAAACAACACATTTAACTCCTCTGTTACTCATGGTATGCCTGGACTCTTTCTTTCTCATTTGTCAGTGAAAGTATTTACTTCAAAGAGGAAAAGAGGAATGGGCTTACATTGGTCTTCAAAGCTTATGTATACTTGAAGCGAGGAGACTTCAACAATGCCAACAACATGGACCTTGAGAATGTCCCCAGCTGATCACCAGCAGCTGCAAAGGTCTTCAGAAGAGGACACCTGTGGAGATCTAATACACAAGCAATGATGGCCTTGGCAGAGGAAAAGACTCAGCAAGTCATTAAGAGGCCAGACTGCCAGTCTTTTTCCCTTGTCTTCACTTCACATTATTTCATTTACAACTCGCTCAGCGTTAATGTAGCAGAGAAAAACAGTAATGGAGTGAAAGACAAAGACAAAACAATAAATCTTGGAAATGAAGAATTGTTCTTTATGCTGACAGATTCAAACCTTTACAAATTATCATGTCATATATTTCTGCACACGCATTTCTTTATCAGCCCTCAAGCTTATTATTTTTAAATTAATATTATTGAAATAACCCTAAAGGAATATTTGGAATTCAAGGGCACCACCAATCTTCAGAAACAGAGTAGATATTTTAACACCAAGAGAATTGATATAGATACTCAAACTGCTACTAACAAAATTTTTACACAACTCCTAAATGTATTGACCTCCAGTAGATAGATTGTCCTTGTTATAGAATAAATAAAATAAAATAAAATCTGATTAGCTGTCACTTTAATATCATTTATTTGCCTTCCAGAGATGATGGTTATACTTCTGTGCCTGGAATCACTCATCCACAATGGATACATGGATTTTTCTTGAGAACCCTTAAAAACTTAGCCAAATTGCTTCAAATGTTTCCAGCAATTATTGACATTTATTAAGTTAAACTGGCATAGCCAATGTATTATTTTAACTCCTAATTTCCTTTCTGCATTTACCTCAGAACTCTCTAAACATAAGATTCCACATGAATATCCAGGGAGTTCTTTGATCCCCCTTCACTCATACAAGGTATCCCAGAATTGCTTTATTTTCACCCTTCCAGCTTTCTACACCAGTCTGCAAACACTTATAATTAATTGCCCCTTTGTTTAGCTTACAGTTCCCAAGTGTGTAATAAGAATCTCACAGTGCAAGGGAGAAAATATGGTCTCTGTCTAGTTTCAGACACAAGGCAAGGAGAGTAGGAAGGTGTCAACAGAAAAATGTTGAAAAGTCTGAGCAATGAGATTGTAACAGCTCAATCTACACAAAGTACAGTGGGAAAGTTTTTACTTCCTTGCTCTTGCCTTGTGTAAGTTACGTTCTGTCAAACCTAGTTGTAATTTGGAAAGCAGTGTATAAAAAAAAGTACAATTATGTTGCCTATATCCTCTCTCAGGGTGAATACTGAAGCATTACTTCAGCAGAGCATTGGAGCTCTTGGCATTTCCAGTCTTTGACAATTTCAAAGCAGTACTTAGAAGTATCAGTTGTCCTGTTTTAGACAACAGTAAGAAATTTTGCACTCTTTACACATGTGATTATGAAAAATCTGTACTGGGGTAGTAAAAAGAGGGAAGCTATTTTGCCTCGTTTAGTTTTTTGGGGTTTTTTATCATTCGACTGGTTTAGTTTTGTGGAGACATAGAGCACATCTAAAAAAATCCTTCTGTCCTTTAAGTAGTGGCAGTAGATTTCAAATGAGAAGAAAAGGTAAGGAGTCAGTCTACAACATAAACTGATAAACTTTGCAGTTAAATCTGTGATATTTCACTAGTTCTGAATATTGCCACTGTGACATACATCTGCAGAATCTCAAAATTTAGTGGAAATATAAGTGATGCTGCACAAATCCTTTTATGTTTTCCTTCATCAGGCAGCCCCCAAGCTCTGAAGTTCAGTAAAAAAAAAATGCAACCTGCATCAACTAGCCCCAGCCACAGCTTCAAATTTCTTATTTCTTGATATCAAATATATTTTGATATTTTTATCAAAAGGCTTATCTCAGTTAAAGACCTTGGAGAAAGTTAAAAACAAATGTTCAAAGATTTTTTTAAAAGTCACTGCTAACATATTTTCTTTCTCAAAATCCAGATCAGAATAACAGAAATTAGTGTAAATTTCTCATGGATGAATAATGTATAAAATTAGCATGCATGTGAATAACATAAACGTGTAAGTTTACACATCTGTTATGTTTTCGCCATTCTCCTCTGTCCAACTATACACAGTTAATGCAAAGAAAGAGAATAATTTGGAAGCAAAAAATTGGGACCTACTATTGCCTTCAACTGTTCATAGCTTCAGTCAGTCTCTGTTGCCACCCCATGCCCTTTTTTTAAGGCATAGTGAACGGTCTTTTCCTTACATTGGCACAATAACCAGTACAGCTGTGTCTCTGTACTAGCACTATGTCAATAATATAACACAGTAAACAAGCTTTGTGTGTTAAGAGTTATAAAACTCACTGCCTTGTGAAGAGTTAATCTTTATCACTACTTCTATATCAAGTGTCTTTCCCACTTAGCACTTACTGGTATGTAATGCAGTGACAATTCAAAAAGGTGGAAAATCAGGGCTCTTTCTGCAGACAGCCTGCTTTGGATCCATTCATATCTGGTACTCCATCTGTTGTTATAGAAACCAGTTTCATTATTATGACTTCCTGCCTCTCTGTCTATCTCTCTCATCTAGCCAGCTGTTTTAACTACAATCATTACTATGGTGTCAAAAGGTTTGACAAAGAAAAAAACGACACCACCAAAAAAAAAATCCTAGATCAAATCAATCAAATCAGCCCTAGCCTGAATACAGTTGATGTTTTCTCTCTTCCAGTACATCCCTTCCTATGCATGTAGATTTCTTCTTCATTGTGACACTCATCTATTGATTTCAATGCTCTTTTTAGTTACTGAAGAAAAGCTGTAGCGGACAGATGGGGCTGACATTTAGTCTGGAAGGAGGTAAGATTTGTGGTCATTTTAATCTCTGTGGACAGATATCACTCTTGCTGACAATGAAATCTATTAAATTGGGGAAGAGTCTCCCGAACAAAGTGGTAGAACCCTCACTGCCTGGGACTTGTGAAAGTAGGTTGAACAACGCGCAAGAAAATGTGCTGTAAGGAACAAGCTACACTGGTAGAACGATAGACGAGATGAGCTAAGAGTTGCTAGCTATTTCCAAGTTTTGCAGTATTATAAACCCCACAGAATTTCCCATATAAACCAGAAGTTGGATTTTACTGTGGGGAAAGAAAAGAGGAAGAGAAAGGGGAGTGGAAGGGAAAGGGAAGTTTATGGAAATAAGTACTGGATATAGGAAGAACACATCTTTCCCATTTCCTTTTGCAATTGACTGATATTATATCACATCACTGAAACTTTTACATGCTCCTTAATAGTGCCTTATCAGTTAGAGAAAAGGGACCCATGTTGTAAGACACTAAGCAGGACAAGTACAACTCTGCCAGTTATTTCACAGTCTGCATCATATCAAAAACAGGTAAATGTCAGGGAGATTAGCATACTCAAAAACTGAAAAGGGATTGCCCTTCGTACTTCATCTTGTCTAGTTCTTTGTGGCATAACAGGTCATTTTTACAGTTCCTCAGAAATATAGCCTAATGCCACAGGTAATTTCTATTTGAATGGATAAAATATACCAAGCCTATTCACACGGCAAACATTAGTTCTCACTTCAGGCAGGACACTTATGAAGCAATATTAACCAAAACAAGCAAAGTTTGTACAAAATTGCTTTCAACAAAAATGCATTCTTTTTTCTTTTATTTGTTCTTAGATTATAGCTCTGCAGTTGCACTGGATTTCTTACTGAACACCAATTGGATTTTCCCTTTTATTGCTCAATAAAGCAGAAAATAGCCAATATCCTCAACTCTGAATACAGCAGTTAGTCAGTTTCCTACTCACTTTTTCTTTTCAGTTTACATGTACTTAATGTTAAATGTCTTACATTTGGCACAGTGCATTTCAAAACTATTTCTTTGGTGTCCTCTCAGGGCACATTTCTAAAATATCTTTCCACTAATATTACAAAATTTAAGCATAGAACAGAGTAAAATCATGCATTTTTCAGTTCTTTCTGTAGTGCACTACAAATTCAAAATGTTTAGCATACATGAAGAATTTTAGGAGATGCGCACAGAACTTCAGTAAATTATCACAGCTTGCCATTGATTTTTGCTAAAAAAAAGCTCAACATCACAAAGAAAACACTAATTCACTATCCACTTTCTCCTCTAAATCACACACAAACAACTGACACAAATAACAAGCGGTGATGTATCCTGCTGTCTCCAGTACCCGTTCTATTCTTTTGCTGCTACAGTTTTATCCCATGTTTCAAGGCTTTCATCTTTAAATTTTTTTTTTCCAGTAATACTGAGAAGACATATCTAAAGCATTTTTGAAAACTCAAGCAAATCATCGCCACTGCATCACTTTTATTTATTATTTTAGTAACTTTTTCGAAGAGCAGCAAAAGAGACAGGAACAATTGCCCTAGTACTATTTTTATCTACTGTGTTTATGTAATTTTAACACTCTTCACTTTTATATTATATTTTACTATTAACACTAATAATTTTGCAAAACTAATTTGTAGGAAAACAATTACTTGCCAGAGTTCGGAAGTAATCCAGAAGATTGGTTTGGTTTGTCTGAATAATATCACTTTAGTTCACCTACTACCTTTTTTTGTAAATTTGTGAAATAGAAAAGTTAAGGAGTGTGACCTGACACAGAACACTATCTCACTGGTAAAGCTGTTCTTCTTTTGACCAAAGCTTTATAGAACCATTGTCAATCAATCTGCAAAACTTATTCAACATTAAATATTCAAAACCTGGATTTGTCAGGTAATTGTGCTACATGATGACGTTGTTTCTGTGTACAAGGGGAATTCATCACAATGTTATATCTGTCTTAGGTACTGTTCAGCTAAAGAAATTACTACCAGTGGCCCTGAAGTTGTCAGCAGTTTATGCCTCAAATCAGGTTATTGCCTAACAATCTCATACTAAACATCTGCCTGCTTCCATTCAGAAACTTTTGTTCAGCAGAGAAGAAAGAATTCAGATATTTGCCTAGCTTTCCAGCAGCCATGGTGAAACTGTACCAGTAGCTATGGTCAGACTGCTTAATGTTCGAAAGAACACATCTCTTACACAGATGGAAAAGCAGCCTGAAGCCAAATCATCTGCTAGCTCTTCCTTGCTTTTCCAAGGGAACAAGATAGCATATTGCAGGATGGCAAGGAGGTAGAATAGGTACCTGACAGATCATACATATCTGACTGCCACTGACACAAGGCCTATAGAGGACCCTACTCAAATGGACAAAATTTTAATGCCATAACACTCTGGGGCTAAGGAAGCTCTGAGAACCAGAGCGCCAAGCTGGTTCTCCAATGTTCACCCTTCTCTATTGCAGAAAGCACAACTTGGAACATGGCCCTAAAAATGTTCTTTTTCCTACACTACAAAAGCTCTTCCTACGGTCTTTGACAACAATGATGTCCTGTATAATGGGTAAAAACTGACTTTATGCATGAAGGCAAAGGAAAAATAAATATGTATTTCCATAGAGGATTAAACTTTGGTTCTGGAGATACATTCACACAAGTAAAAGGAAGTCCCTCATTTTTGCTGGTGTTTTTTTTAAGCAAACAAAAAGACCACATAGGTACAACATGAGGAAACTCTTGAAAGAGTAGAACTAACATGAAATACTTCTAAAGCCCTATGCAATTGCAATCTGTTCCATTTTATCTTTGGTTATATTTTGGTTAAGATACACAAACCATCTGGATCTCTAACGTAATGTTCTGAAATAGCCTCCAAACGGATTCTTCATGTCAGGCAGAATCACTAGATGTCTGTTTCCCCACCTGACTTAACCTAGTCATTCTAACTCGTCTTGAATGTGGAAACAGCTGTTGCTCATGACATCAGTAATATCGTGGTCTTCAAACAACCTGTAATAATCTACTCACAGAACCACAGGGCAAGAACAGATATAAACTTTTTTTAAACATCCTTTAAGATTTTTATAACAGTAACAGTCATTGATGCGACTAGACTAGTGAGCAAATTACTGTGCTCTCTTATTAACTTAGCAAAGTCTGTACCTTAAGGTCTCATATGCCCATTATAAAATATGTTTAGGCTAGTATGTTTAAGATCAGCCAAATTTAAGCACAAATTAAAGTGCCAAAGGGTAGAATTTTCAGTACCTTCGTTAACATGAACCAGGATTTATAGTAAACTAATTATTCTGTCTGCTAAAACTCTAGACTAGAACAGTCTTTTTATATTGTCTGCTGTTCCTATATAAAGTAAAGCTGCTTTCTGTCATGTGACTCGGCACTTCTTTCATTAGTTTAGTCCCAGTGATGTGTGCTGCTTCACTATCTGTCTGAAAAAACATTTGCTAATTTTCTTCTCACAGATTCACCCTTTCCATTTTTAATTTTAAGGTTCCACCACTAACGCATTGGCTTTATATTTTCTTTTTCCTTTCATGCAGGCATCCTGATGACAAAAGGCATGATTCTGACCAAAGAGATACCAACTACAGCAGAATGAGAACGAATTAATTTGAATCACGCAATGTAGTCCTTCAATATTAATACTGTGTAGCTAAACCAGTGAGTCCAAAGGAAAATGTCTGCTTGAAATTGGCTGAGTGGGATCATGAGTGGTGCTATATGTGTAAGTGTATGTTTCTGTATGTATTGTATGTGTTACAAATACATCTAGCTAATACCTCCAGCATCCTCAACAGATGATGGCATCATAATAGGGAAACACATGGAAAGAGATTGCTTCCCAGAGACATCGTTTAGCAGCCACAATCCCTTATGACCAAGGGATTATTATTATTATTGACAAGGTGGGTCTGATGCAATCTGATGTGAGGTATAGTGGAAAAAACTGCTGAGATAAGATACAACACGTCCTATTGTATCAATATAAATTGTTCAGAAAGGACCTAGCTTGAGAAGAATGAAATTAATGAGAATGCACATTCCCTCTGTAGGGACTCAGAAGGAGTGCAAAATTCAAGGAGAGTGTTAGTGTGTAAAGCAGAGAGAAGGAAGGCCTATTACTTTAGAAACGTGACTAAAAAACTTCATTGTAATGATTATGCACAATACAGGCTTAAAATGGCTGAACTTTGACAGCGTTGAAGAGAAATTTTCTTTGCTTGGAGAGATATACTTGATCTCCAGAAGGTATGGGAAATTATTTTATTTGTGTATGCAGGCCATCACATCCTAGACTGTTAAAATTAGCATGTTTGTGAGCTGTCAAGGAACCAAGCCAAACACAAACAGAAAATAAGATGTCTGTTACTCTAATGCACTGACGAGACATCCTTTCTTTCCCATTTTCCTCTGTCTCCCTGGAGCCACACTTTTTTATGGTTTATTTTATGTTTCTCTTGAGATGTTACGTTGTTGTAGCATGTATCTAGGAGTCCTCAAAAAATGTATTTATGACAATGATTGTAATAGCTTTGAAAAAGTAGCTATTTATTGTATGCTTGAAATCTTGGCTTTATTAAACCCAGTGTGAGTTTTCCCCTCTTCTTCAGAGAAGCCAGGATTTCAGCATACAGAAATCCATGATAACAAGGATTGCTTTCTGAAAAGGATTTAGTACTTTCAAATGACATATCAATTACAAAACATACACATAAGCTGGACTCACTTGTTTGTACACTGACTTTGTAGAGTGTAATATGAAAAACAATCGGAGTGTATTTTAGGTATCATACCTTGTGAAAGGCAGTCTACAACTTTCCAGACCCACTAGAAACACTAGGAATCATTTCTGTTTGGTGATCCTTGAACCTCTACAAACTTTCTCCAGCACAGCTAAGTACTGTCTTTCTCACTTCTTCAGACTTAACTACTGGATGGTAGTAGCAGCAGACTCAATCTGAACTCTTGTTCAGGTTAAGAAATAGATTGCATCTAGAACCTAAGTATGTGCATTGAAAGGAAAAAAAGAGTGCACTGTTCGGCTATTTTGTATTCCTACAAGAGCTGGCCTCAATACAGTCTCCTTTTCTCCCCCTGAAACTCTTTTTGTTTAGTAGTAATTAAGACCGGCTTATATTCTATTGTATATGTCTGCAGCTAAAACATGTAAATTACAAGAACAGAAGCTGACTAGCATGTTGTCATTATAACATGTCAGCCTAAAATAGTCTATAAAGTCCAATAAAATAGTCTTTAAAACTTTTGCCTGGATTGCAAAATTAAAAAGGGTCTATTTGCAGAAAATAATCCTAGCTATAAACACATACTGCTAACTCTGTCTTCTGTACAATTATAGTTTTTAATAGCTAATCTAACTGTATCCCGCGTTGTTTTAAATGTGTGACAAAAAGAAAAAGATTCATCAAAAAGGAACCATGCAGGCAGACTGAGATGTACACCGAACACCCAAGCTTTCTGTGTTTGAATTTAAAACATTACCCAATTTATCACAATTTTGTAATTTGTCAAAATCACATGGGAGGTTATACAAAAGGCCATGTAAATATTTATTTGACCTATAAATAATTGTGTCACCTCCAAAGAGATGAAATTTTGCATTTCAGAAGAGTGGATCAATATCATACATACACAATGATAAGGGTAAGAAGCCAAGAACTGAAACTTGAAGGACTCTGATAGGTCAAAAAATGTTATTTGAACAGTTTTCTGCAAGCATTTATAACACTTGTTAAGACAAAGCCTACAAAATTTTTTTTGCTTTGATTTATTCCCACCTTCCTTATACCTACCACTAAATAAATTTCTCATAGACCGTATGACTTCCATTCTCTTTGCATCAGACACAAAGGACAAACAGACAGCCCACTTCCATCTTGGGTCGTTTGATGAAGTCAAAACTGAAAGTCCATGATACAGAAGTATTTCCACTCTCCATTGGCTTCTCAGTCACTCAGAAGTCAAATTAAATGTCCCCATTTTTCTTCAAAGTTCTGAAGCAATTATGTCTTAAAAAAGTCCTAATTTGCATTCTTTCCTTTAGCATTATGGGCATCTATTGTCATCTCAAAAAAACAATGACAGCCTCGAGACCGAAGTGTATGTTTCTCCAAGTGACGCATTTGACTTTTAGCAATACAGCATTCTCAACATGAACATCTAGGTCCAGGAACTCACTTCTACAATTGAGCAGGTGGGACCCAGCACTAACCTACTTTTGATCATGTTTGCAGAAATACCATATTCTAAAACTGAAAGAAGAAATAACTTGATGGGCAAAAGAGAGAGAAAAAATAAACATTCTGTACAACTACTGGCAAGCATAAGCGTACTCATAAGGGTAATCACTTGTAAGATGAGGCACTGTAACCAGATACCATGGGCTGTCTATTGTAATATATCTTTATGATAATCTTTGCAGCTGGGATCTTAAACTATTCCACAAAAAAGTAACTCATACTTCCATGACTTGCAGAGAGTAAGCAGGGTAGAAGGTTTCGTCACAATACAAAAATACAAAAATACCCACCCTAATTAATGTCTACTACCTACATATTAAAAAAAATAAAATCAACAGAATACTTGCACATTTTTACAAGATAAGTAGACATCAGGAGGTATACTAATCCCTTTAGTCCCTGTTTAAATCCTCTTCAGAGATAGCTGGCTGCCAATACTATAAAAGTTTTGTCAGTCTTGGTTTGACATCTAAATGCAGTGGTTTCTTTGAAAGCATTCCTTTGTTAAAACTTTCCCCATCAAAATTTCCCCTCCAGCTGCCTGGGGACAGAGAACAGCTTCTAAGATACTGAGCCTCCAGTGTGGCTTGTTAGTCCCTTTATATGTTACTATTTATTCCAGAGGATCTCGACTGTTTACAGCTTTTTCGCACCACCTCAATTGTAAAGTGAGGTCATAAAGGTAAGACTGTGACCAACACCTCACTTTGCTTCCTATTTTTGAATCTCCATTACTATTTCTGTTCATTGACCCTTAGCTGATATCTTCAGATGTAAGGTATTAACTGCTACCGGATGAAACAGATTGTGGCTCAAAAGGTTATTAGAAGTCCTTTTTCAGGGTGGTATCGTCATCTGCAGAGGTACAAGTACTAGACCACAAGGCATTTTAGGATGCCAGACAAAATGTTCACCATGAGATTATGGGACAGAAGTTCTTGAAGGAAACACTCCAGAATTTAAAAGCCCCAGAAATGTGCCAATCATCTGAGAACCTAACAGACTTCCTGAGACACCTACAGAAATAGCAGTCCTCCAGGGACCTGGGAATTACTGGTAGCCCCAGCATCTACTGAACTCTTTAAATTGTTATGATTATAGCAGTAAACCATTTTAGACCTCAGTGAGCTGAGCACTCATGCACGTAAAACCACAAGTGCTAAAACTTGCTGAAGCATTAAAATGACAGAAGTGCCAGACTATTTAATTCTCCAAATACCTCATAAGACTTTACTCAGCTTAAAAGGATTCATAATCCAGTATGAAAATTTCTTAAGTTTTAGAAGAATCTTTCTTTGACTGATGTTCTCATCTATGGCTGCTATTCCTCAGCTGTGCACAAGAAAGAAAATACACAGGTTATGGTCAGAGAGACATGCACTTTTCAAGAACTTCACAGAATCATAGAATCATAGAACACCCGGCCGGATCCTCAAGGATCATCTGGTCCAACATTTCTTAGCAAAAGCACAGTCTAGACAAGATGGCTCAGCACCCTGTCCAGCTGAATCTTAAAAGTGTCCAATATTGGGGACTCCACCACTTCCCTGAGGAGATCATTCCAATGGCTGATTGCTCTCATTGTGAAAAATTTTCCTCATGTCCAATTGGATACTTCCCAGGAGTAACTTGTACGCATTATCCCTTGTCTTTTCCATGTGACTCCTTGTAAAAACAGAGTCTCCATCTTCTTTGTAACTACCCTTTAAATACTGGAATGTGGTGATAAGGTCTCCCCTAAGCCTTCTTTTCTCAAGGCTGAACAAACCCAGTTCTCTCAGTCTTTCCTCATACAGCAGGCTTCCCAGGTTTTTGATGATCTTTGCGGCCCTTCTCTGGACCCTCTTGCAGCACCTAGAACACATCAGAATGATAAAAAAATACATGAAGTGCATGGCCTCATAATCACCAGTTACACCTTTCAATAGAATTAATGCAAACCTCCTTATAGATTGACCCATTTATTCCTACATAGACCCTCTGTTTTCCATGCAGCTACATCATGAACCTCCAACAGACAAATTAAAATGTACATAAAAGTATGAAAGAGAACAGGATTTATTTTAGAATGTTGCAAAGTGCCCTATGGGCATAAGTGTATTAGTCTGTGTTGCACAGTGGAATGCAATGCTGAAAAACCCTAAGTTAACAATGACTTTTAGTTCCACATGTGGAAGCAGTATGATAGTGCTAGACACAAGCTCATAAGCCTACAAAGAAAGTACCTTTGAGATCCAAAATGGCATCCCTGCCTAATGTTACACTGTATGATGCAGCATACTGACTTTGTCAGCAGTGGCTTGGATATCTCTGTATCACATTGCACTTAAAATTATGGATGTATCCATCATTTTGTACTGACTGAAGCAGCCATTGGAACTAACCACAGCCCCCCCAAAAAAATTAAGCAATTACAGAGCTCTTTTGATTCCACTTCAGGAAAAGGAAGGAAGGATATACTTGATACTTCAAAAGTGACTTTAGAAAGGCAGAATGTAATTATTGCAATTGGAATCAAGCCAAGGACAATAGAATTAATAAACCTATTCTTGCAAAATGTACCATGAAATATTCAATGGCCAAAAGTTATCATGAACACAGCTTTAGTACTCAGCTAAAAGGCAGAAAGCACCCTCAAATTCTAAGCTAGAGTACTTGACTCAGTATTAACTCATTGAGAAGTATATAATCCTCTGCATCACAAATCAACAATCCATTGTACCTTTCCTTTTATTGCTGGCCTCCCATTCAATATTTGCATCAGAAATTACAAAGTAAGAACCCAAAACATTTAAAACAGCCTCAGCCATTTTTAGCATTTCAGTATAAAAACTCTAGAGAAAGATATACCCTAAAATTACAGGATTATATGACTACAGACTACATTTCCATTTTTAACCTTCTTATAGTTCCCAACAGGCACTCCAAAATTTTTCTGTTTACATACAAATTTTCTGGGAAAAATAAATGTCAAATTTATTGAGATACAGGATTGTTATTCTCTTCACTTTTTTATGCACAGAAAGAGCATTGTTTTAACAAATACTTTAAAAATTCAGGTTATTAATTGTTACTTAGCCATATTAGAAAAGAATAACTTCTATCTTTGATCAGGTTCTAATAATAGAGAGGCAAAATAATCATAAACTTGTGAACTGCTTCGCTCCTTGATATTGAAGATGGATTATTATATCTTAAAACAAATACACAGAATAAAAAAGATAATTTTTTTTTTTTAACAATAATTTTGGCCAAGTAACTACAATGGGTAGTTCACTGCTTTTGGAGAGTGGCAGTACCACGATCATTAAAATGGAGGCCATATATTTTCCCTGTCAGCTGTTTACTACTGTTTAAAGTTTTCATGAGTCACCGTTGCACAATGTACTCAGTAGAACAATTTCTCATCAATATCAGACCACAAACCATCTCAGTAGAGACTGTTCCTTATATTAGTTAATTGCAGTTATTGCAGGATTTTATTGCAAACTTCAATTTCTAAAAAGAATGACGAAGGAGCCCTCAACCAAAATATTGATTACCCAACATAAAAATCATTCGGATACAAATTTTATTGTCTGGCATAAGATACTGACTACTGTTTTAGTTTGGAAATTCTCTGTCAGTCCCACATTATGACAACACACTTTGGGAACGGGTCAGTAGCGATACACTGATTCAAACTGAAGTCCTAACAGTTTTAGTCACTGTTCATAAGGCAGCTTCCCTATCCCTTTTATAATTTCAGCTGCCTTTGCTTGCTCCTTCTCTAGTTCTACTAGTTCCTTCTTGAGATGAAGAAATCAGAACTGCTCAAAATACTCCACCAGTGGGTTTACCAAGGCTCTACACAACATCTCTGCTCACCAGACTTCCCACGTTAATAAAAACAAAAAAAACCCAATTAACTGCAGTCTTAAGCTTACAGAATATCCTGAAAACATGGGACAGATAAAAATTGGCGTGAACTCTGTTGGTTCTATTTCTGCCACAAAACTCTTTGCCCCTAAAGCACAGTGTAGTCAGGATTCAAACACACTTAAGAATGATTAAGACTTATAGCATGAAAGAGAAAAAAACCATTTTGCCCTAAAAAAAAAAACTACAATGAACTCTAATTATGATTTCTTTCAGTGAGCATAACATGCTAATGTAACAGCAGTACGAGCTAAGCAGCTGTGAGAATTCATGAATTACGTGAAGAGAAGCTGTATTTCACTTAACAGGAAGCATGCATTTCGCCTTGACCAAATCAGGTCCTTTCCCCGACTTCAGCAATTAAAAACAAAACCCTAAGGAAACAATTTACACTGACTGCTTTTGGCACTTTGAAAGGTGTTTTTGTTTAAATATCTTCCCAATCTGCATGATAACAGCCTATGCAATAATTATAAACAGTGAGAATGGAAAATCGTCTCAGAATATTTGGTTTGCATTTACTTCCTTGGCCCTTCAGGAAATTCACTACTCTGAAAATTACATTTGGCTCAGGGAACACTATATGAAAGAAAAAGTTTTTTGTATTTTAATTTTATGAATCGTCTTTCAACTTCATGCTCTCTCTGACTCATTGTTTAAATTCTACAACTGAAGAATTGTGAGAATAGTTATTGTCTCTAAATTCCCCTAACATTTTTATGCTAGCTCCATTCAGATGGCTTATTTTTTAATCTCTTCAGGAACAGGTTTAAGACTATTCTTTTTGCATCAAGATAATAGAAAGAGATACAAAAAATATATGCTTTCGTCCTCTGGTTTTCCATGTTTCAGGAATAATAAAACACAATAGTAATTCTTTTCCGAGTTTATCATTTACAGATTCACATTATAATCTTCCTTAAGGCTTGCTGCAAAGGACTGCATCTTATACAAGAAAACAGTAATTACAGTTTTCCTACAGATTATTCAGGTGTGTAGACTTCAACAAATATTGCACTGAGATATATTTAAATGGGTTTTAAATGTTTTTTTTATTTCTATCAAGTAATGATTTCCTAATAGGCTGTCCAACAGATTTTGACAGATTTTAGTGACAACTAAATCTAACATTAGCCTTCTTTCACTTTTATAGGAGTGAATGCAAAGGAACACAATTACTAAAAAAATACATATCCTTATATCTTTTCAAATACTAAGTATTTAATATATTTGCAATTAAGTTTGTTTTTTCCATTGGAATTTCATAAGAAGAGTGTTGGGGAAGGGAGCTCTTTGTTTATAGTTTTCATGAGCAAAACTCCACTATTGAGAGGCAAATTCACTAGTCACCGGAATCAATTTCCTATTCTGCATCACTCCAATACCACTAAATAGCGGGACTCCTGAAGTAATTTCATTCATGTCAGCTTTGCAGACTACAGGGTTTAAAATCAGTGAAAGATGGCCTGGCTTCCCAGCAACTTCTGGACCTTTAACTTGCCTGACACTAGACATCCTCCTGTTTTTTCACCAACATAAATCTTCCGGTGGTCATCTCCAGCCACAGTCTGGCAAAACATTCCCATACTGCAGTGATGCCTGTCAAAAAAAAACTACTCCTGTTAAAATACAAGGATTCCCATCCTATATTCTAAATAGGATACATTTAGTAAGTTTCCTACTGTATACAATATTGAAGTTTAAAAGGCTTTACGAACTTTGTCTTCAAAAACCTCCAAGTGTTATTGTTTTCTGGTCAAATACAACAGATCTTTCCACACTGTGAAAAGAGCCAGAAAAGATAAAAATATGAAAAGTTGCCTGACTCTTTTTTTTTTAAATTCTGATTGAAATTACCAGTTAAAATGTGAGAAGCTGCAGTTCTCATTTCCTTTATACATTGACCCACTGCAACTTAAAAACAGTTCTTAAATGTCTTGTCTTGGAAGTTATACTCATCTAATTATACTTTGCATGTGGCTTTTTGTCACTAGGCCGCTGCTTACCCATTATAGCCCTCATTTTCATGATGAATCACAATTGTCCAAACCAGTAATATAAATGCAATGTATGTTCTACCCTCCCTCTTTATGATTAATTCTACTAGTGGTACAAATTTGCATGAATGAATGTCAGTGTGTTTTCTGCCCTGAACATTTCCTGCTGGCTTCAATTCAGCCCTGCTGACATTTATTACAAATAATAGCTAAATATTCTTGATTTAATGGCTGTGGTGGCCCCACATCTGAAGGTGATGTCTGTAATAAAAGCAGACAAGACAAGCTTATAAAAAATACTAATCAGATTGTGTTTGCACACATAATGGAGAGGCCTCACAGACATACCAGCAAAATGGAACGACAGTTTTTAAAATGCAGCTGCTGGAAGTCAACAGTTCAAGAACATATCACCTGAATTATTTTTTGTCCCTCTTCACTCTTTTACCACCTCTTTAAAGCACCTGTGACAACAGTGAGAAGATCATAGCCAAAAGGGTCAACGTTTCAGTTTTGATCCTCTTTAAACAAATTACAATGAATACTATAAATCACAGTGTAGTCGCACCTACTACCGTTGCTAATTCTTCTACCAGAAAAGCATGACGAATTAGAGGGACTTGTCACCATAAAGTTAGACCCACATCTCTAGACGTGTTTAGCTTAGCTTAGGTTAATTTGAATCATGCTAAAAAGGTCAATTCTGAATTGTAAATATGTTCTAGTCTTTAGACAGGGACAAAAATATGTTGCCTGCCAGAAGCACAGAGGACATGAGAAAAACAATAGCTGAAGAAGAGAAGATTAGCAAGATGGACACATGTACATTATGAAAAAGACTGAAGAAAACATAAAGGGACGGATACTATACAGGTTTAGTACTGAGGACATAGGCAAAGAATTTTCCCCTTGACCTGTGAATGAACAGCTGCAATGCTCCAGGGATGGCAAAGATTAGCAGGGTCACTGCAGGTTTTAATCAGCAGCAGCACCATCTTCTTCAGAATATCCTGGAAAGGATCCTACAATATCCAAATTAAAATGGGTAAGGCTATTGACTATGAGGCACAGAGAAAAAAATAAATTGTACTAATCATGTTGTTTAGAGCACTGTATCTTTTGCTTTCCCTTAGTATCATCACCATGCAAATGGTTTAAGGAGCATTTTTCTCCATCACCTTCCCAAGGACTGGAGGTGAGGCTGGCTGGCCTGTACTTCCCCAGATGGTCATTCTTCCCCTTCTTGAAGACAGGAGTGACATTTGCTCTCTTCTAGTCTTCAGGAGCCTCTCCCCTTCTTCTTGTCTTCCTGTTCTTTCTTTCCTATGGAGCCTGTATCCATCCATCCATCACAGAATTCCAGTTGTGTGAGCTGTCTCACCACACTTTCTTGATCCCCGTGAGGTCGTAGTCCTGTGACTGCATACAGACTCATGCAGCATGCATTAGTGTAGAGGCATTTCAGAGAGGCATCCAAGCGTGCCAATTCCCAAGTACATGTCCATGCTCATAGAGACTGCTCTTCATCTCTGTTTTGTCGATTACTCTGTCCCTTCTGCTCCCATCACCCCAGGCCCTTGGCTTGCCTACTCCATCCAAAACTTCCTTAGTTATTTTGGAGGAATCACTCCCTCCCCAGTTTCTAGTTTAAAGCTCTCCCTTCCAAGTTAACTACAGTGTTAATCATCAAAGACAAAGCTATGCAACTGTACCATTTGAGCAAACGTTTGGGACCAGGGGTCTGACACACAGAAGCAATTAAACTAGATATGGATCTGGCTATATTCTTTTCAGCTAGAGTTATGCAAGAAAAGACCATGTATCCTTACTGTGAATAAAGTAGATAATAATATTTTAAACCTGCCCTCTGTCTAGGATGCTTCAATACCATAATTTTTCTAAAAGTGATATCTCAAGCAAGACTGACTTGAATCAAATAATAGATTGGGAAACTTAAAGGTTTACAGCTTGCCAACATTCCCATTCTTACAAGCCTAGCATGTAACTACATAGACTACTCCTTTCGTTTCTCTGGAAGAATTTAAAAGTGTCATACCATTTCCTTCTCTATAACATTTGCATGCGTCTAATCAGAAAACACAAGCAATGCAAAAATTCCAAAAATTATGGGTCACAGACACTTGAGCCAACAAGCTTCCTTGCTCCTTCTCCTAGAGCCACATCAATGACACTCCTTAAGCTTCTTAACAAGGCTCCTCTCTTCCACTAGTCACAGAAAATATTTTTTTACAGAAAGAAGTAAAGCCAGGTTATTGTCTTATCACGGTTTGGTTATGAATAGCAAAACTTTTATCACCATTTATCAGTAAGCAACAGTGTCTACAAGAAAGTGTAACAACAACAAATTCATAAAAGAACTAAGGGCTATGTTCAAATACTTTTTTGTTTTCTTCTATTTTACACTGAGGAGATTTAAGAAAGCATATTTACAAGCATAAATAACAGGAATCTATCCATACTTTAAACCTTTTGAAACAACTCAATCTAACAAACAAGTCTATGTATCAGATGTACAACAGCTATTATTACTTAACAGTTATTTATTAACAGTTATTGTTCATGTGAAAATATTGTCGTGTATCTTGGGGTTTTCTCTTCCTTTACCAACTTGCAAACTCACAGCAATGCTTACTATGTTCTTAATTAATTTACAATATGAACCATGAAAGACTTGTGCACCAATAATTCCTGCTGTAGATAAGAACTCATAGCAGCAAGGCCTGGTTTATCTATATTTATCTCCTGTCTGTGGCTACTCGTTTTGTTCTTTCTGACAGGCACCAAATAAGCGATGTTCACATCAGAGATTTTAATTACTTGAAATCCCTTTTTTATTGATTACAGACATCAAAGCAACTTTTGTGTTAACCTTTCAAAATGTCAATTTAATTTATGAATACAGTGATCTATTTTAGCTTTATTGCTATGGATGATATGTATTGTGTTATCCTACTGTTATAAAAAGTATGTTTTAATTGTATACCAAAAATGTGCTTGGAATTAAGAATTGCTACAATTCATCAGAAGAACTGCTCGACTGCTTATAGGCAGTCTAAGCAGATCAGGGAATAGGCTTATAGATTTTGTTGGGGCAACGTGCCTTGTAATTGTCCAAATTTTGATGTCAGCACTCCTCAATCAGATTCTGCATGGACCTTACATTTTTATATAGCAGAGGCTGGAACAAAAGACAGTGGCTGCATATTAAAATGTTCCTGCTGGCCTGAATGGCCTTAGACAGAACACAAGCACTTCATGTGGCTAACACAAAGTTTAACAAGAATAAAGCATTTCATTCTTGCTCTTTGTCAAACAGGGAAGTAACATTGCAAAGAAGGTGCAGTAAGGAAGCCCTTTGGCCCAGCCACACAAGGGCTGAGGAGGACTGCCTTTGAGGAAGATGCGTGACTGTACTTCTTCAAATGCTGCAGTAGTGGCAAGCTCTTCACCTTCAGATCAGGAAGATACTAGCAGTGTTCCACCACCTCTGTAAATGGTTTCACATTGTTCCCACTTCATCAGCAAAGACTGACCTGTGCCTCACTGGGCACGCATTAGTTTGCCATTACAGAATTCATTTACATAGCACACCAAAGTGGAAGCAAAGGTTGTGAATTGTTACGTATCCGTTCTCAGGGGTTTTTATAGCTTACACAGTGACCACTAACAAGAAGCTTCAGAATATACACTCCCTTGACACAAGGTGCATCCGCTCTTTCTCTCAGGATCTACAAAAAGAGGATTCTAGTGGATTAATGATGACAACATTCTGAAACATTTCTATGGAAAGGGCTGCCACTAATATTCTTGCCTAGGACAACACAAAATTGCTGCTAGGGAAAAAAAAAAAAAGAAGCTGGCTACTTGAAGTGTTTTACTTTATTGTTTAAGCAACATGCATTTTCCAGATTCTAAAACAAGTCTGAATCAAAGGAGGGGAAAATTACCTTCTGGCTATTGGCCCAGTGACCTATCCTGAACACCGTTTTCCTCCTTTGAGTTTCATCAGCAAAGCAGAATACATTGGGTTTATTCTCCACGGAATTTCCATGATAAACAATCAAACCTGTAGTAATCTGGATGACCAGTGATTTTTTTCGTGTTCTTAAGACTCTGTAGGGTTAAGGCTTAATTCCACAGCACTTGAAGGTTATACAAGGTCCTTAGCTAATTTCATTTGCACTTTAATGAAAGATTTCTTTTTTTATTCTTATTTTTGCAGAACATTTCTGCAACAAATGTGCAGTTGAGATCTGAAAGAAATGTTTCAATAGAAGTCTCCAGAAAATAACAAAAAAGTTAAATCAAAGTCAAATAAAGAACAGTCACTGAATTCTTTAGTGAAATCCATAGGGGAAAAAAAAAATCAAACAAAAAAACACCACCACTTTCTTTAAATGAAAATATTGACAGAGCTATTTAAAATAAACACAACTGCACATGAGGAATATTTTCTATTTATTCTTGGACTGGAAATAAAATGTCTACATTCTTCCTCAAAACATTGCCAAAGGCAAATCAGTTACTAACAAAACATTGTGACATGTTCTTAAGTAGCTTGCCATCACGTCTATTGTTACATTTGGTATAACATAACGCCTGTGTGTTCATTAAGTCCACATTTTACAATATGGCACATATGTTATTTCTCTCCAAATGCCTGCAAGCCAGGTGGGAAAAGTCAATAGCTCTGGTGACATTAAGCATTTCTACCACAATACAGAATTCCAGCTTTGTGCTTTGCATTGTCTGCCTATTATGCAGAAAACCTAATTGCCAATATGTCCTTTTGCTTAAAGCTGTAACACGTAGAAGATCATAGTAAACCTTAGCTGTGTCACCACTGCTGCACATGTAGCAGATGTCTACAGTTGTCTTCTTAAGAATTTAATTTTGACAGACCCTTCAAATAAAAACACTGATGTATATGAATTGGCTTCATTACTTTACAAAGTCTGTGTATGTGTGCAACTCCTGAGGGAGTAAAACTATTTCCCACTGTGCTGACAGTGTCTAGAAGTCCACCTCTGATGCATTTCAGACCATTTTCATAAGAAGTTATGACAGCAGTGGGAAAAAGGGCACTTATTCCAGCTCATTTACTCAATTTAAGTATCAGAGTATCTAAAATTCACAATACAGACTACAGTTCAAGATTTCAACCAACACCTCTCCCAGACCAGGTCCAGATGCCTGGATACGCTTACATGAAACAACGGTCTGCAATACGTCTGAATGTGGCAGACTTCAACATACAGGAAAGTCTGGGAAATAATCTGGGAAATAATCTAGCTAAATAATAACTAGAAAGCATCAGATGTCAAACATTTGATTACAAGAAAATATTTCCCAGTGGAACCCCAATAGCCTGAAGTTGTGATAAACTCTATAAGTTCTTCTCAAAGCTTGCCAGTCTGCGTGTTTGAAAGTAATACTGGGAAAAGATTTTTTTGTTAAGAGTGGCAAATTGAAAGGACAAAAATGTCACAGTAAGAACTGACTCTCCATCACTACTTCCAGCTTTGAAATCCACTACAGAAGAAGTCACTGAAGGTTATTCTAGAACCAGTGGATGGAGGGAAGAGACAAATTAGAGGAAGCTGGCATTTAAAATATATGCCTCAAAAGTAAAACTTCTGTTTTCATTACAATAAGGAGATTTCAGATGTACAGTAAGGTGTGTTCAGATTTTACACAACACAAAACAAAATGTATGAGCAGAGAAAAATGTATCATTCTTGAAAATTTATTCTTCTCCAAATGCATTTAACACAGAAACCAGGCACACACCACAGTTACAGGTTAGCCAGTGCGCTTTGATAGAATGAGAGCCATCATTCCCAGGAAAGAGTAGCTTGAGCCTTAATCTGCATTGTTAATACCAGTAGCAATGAAATTCACTTAAGTGGGATTTCAGCTTTTTGCAGAAGGATGTAAATTCTCATCGAGCCTGTATTTCAAGCTCCCTCTCCCAGCACTGACATAAGCACAGACAAAAATCTTCAGTGTCTTCAGTGACACATGCCCACAGCCCACATGAAGTTTTTTGACATTTATGTGACTTCATAATGACTTCTGTGCCATTTTTCAAAACTAGATGTTCCTTGTAATATAGTAATTTCCAGATATTCCTCATTCCTATTTAAATCAAGTTCCAGGTACTTGGGCTATAAATGAATTCTGAATAAAGGTTAAATGTCTTGCTATCATTCCTCTGTATGTTTTCATCATGTGTCATTAATAACACTAATAATATTTTCGCACTGCCACATGCAGAAATATTATTTAATGGACTTGTTTCCTCCTTCAGCAGTATTTTCCTTTTGTTCCTGTCAAAGAGTAAAATAACACAGGTATTTATTATGTCAAATTTCAGTGCTGCATCATACCTGACAATGTCTTTCATCTTTTTAGCCTGAAACAATTCACATATAGTCAACGTTGCACTTACAGTTTAAAAAACACTCTCAGGTTCACTACTTCCATAGGCAATCTTTAAGGTCCCTTCCAACTCTAACAATTCTATGATTCTACGATTCTATAGGGTCTGGTGCCAGAAACAGGATGCTAATCATGAATATTATTCCTTCTCATCTCACAACACATCTACAAAGATGGCCTTTATTTCTTTTTACATCATTTGCAGTAGAGATACCTTCCATAAGTTGTCACTCCTTAGAGTTGTTTTGCAAAGACCTCACGTACAGAACAACCTAACACTCCAAAAGAAAACGCTGTTGCTAGAGGCAGTCAACAACCAGTGGAACTACTGCAGTTCAATAAGCAGGTCTGTATTTTGTCAGTTTTCATGCCCCTTTTCAAATCTTATTTTCAGAACTTTAATGCAATGTTCATTGCCATGCATGAAGTGCTCCTGTATGAGTGCTCTCATTCACAAATGGAGATGAAATTATGAAATTTGCAACAGAGAAGCAAAGTTCTTCAGCACCACCAAGGTTTTCATGGCAGAGAAAATGGAAAAAAAAAATCACAGTAACCACAGTTAAGAAAAAGCTTTGCCCTTCTCTGGCAAAATAAATATGGGAGTATGCTTCCAACACTTGCTACAAATTGTTTTTCTTGAATCCAGCACAGGTATCAAACATCCCTTGTTACTTTTACATGCTCAGTTTTGTGGATGAAAAGACAAGAGTAAGATATCATGCAGTATAATATATTACTTGTAGACAAACATGGCATTCATGAAGTTACAAAGAATTGAAAATCCTACCACAGTTCACGTGGCCATACAGTTTTTCTTAAATAAAGGGAATTAAAGCTCAGAATAGCAGCAAAAGTATCGAGTTAATTCCATAACTTCTAATATTCAAAACCTTCACAGTACCATTACAACTACCCATTGTTTCCAATTTAACATGTAAATACTAGTCTATGATGCCAACTTGCACTGCTCTTTCTGTATTTTCAAATAAAAAAATCTTTCACCTTTAACCACCACTGGTTTTCACCATGGAACCATTGTCTCTATGCCATCAACAAAATTACCTTATTACTAGAATTAAGGCTAATCTTATTTATCTGGGCACATGTGTCATGATTAGTGCTTCCATGGCTGATCCATATTGTTTCATTGCCATCTTTTGTCTCAGTGTATCTACGCACTGTATCTGAAGTTATACTTTTTTGTTTGTTTGTTTATATTTACATTTAAATTTATTGGGACAAAGACTAGTATTTTTTTTTCATGTCAGCATCATGTTAGCCTAATGTTATCTTGGTCCATGGATCAACAGTTATACACTAGCCAAAAACTACATAATACAATTTGCTTGCCAGCAAAACTAATGAAAGTGTGAATGTGTGAGGTATTCTTCTACTTTAGTAGCATAAGTGGAATTAAGGACATATAAACCATGGACTTCCTATAATTTTCTATTACTAAAGAAATGGCTACTGCTCCACAATAAACCACACTGCAAATCATTCAAAATATCCTTGGACAAATCCTTCAGCTACTTGAAAGCCACTCAAAATAACCACAAAATAAGAAATAAGACTCCCAGAAATTCTGAATACAATACACTCCTAATGTCTCTTAGGAAAGGCCCCTTCTCTCTTATAATACTTTAAAACATTTTGATGTGAAGCTCTGTTAACACAGAAATTTGTGTGAAAAACTCAAGGAGTTTCTCTCAGCTAAAACAACTCCATTCAGATTGTCTGGAGCTGTAAGAGCCAAATAAGAGACACACTCCCAGAAAACACAGCTGAGACAAAATATCTAACCCTATGAAGTCAGCTGCTTTTTAGATGATAGATACATTCTAATGCTTGGTGAATGCAAAGTTCTCAGTGCAATGTTACAAGGCAGATATGTAGGCCTTTACCCAGGGTAAAGGTTGCCTTTGAAAGTGGTAGCAGAACACTTAACTGACTTCTACATAAAAAAAAACCCTCAGTTCCACGTGCTTTTGCAAAATAATTAAGAGAGGATATGTAAACATGCAACAGAGAAGTTTATCTCCTCAGAGATCAGAGAGGAATTTGTTATCTATTAAATGATTTCCCCTAATGGCTTATGTAGCCCTGCATTTCATCAATCTACATTATATGATCCCCATTATATTCAAGAACGTGCCAAAGCTTTGGCAGAGCCTCTTTGTTTTTTGAGCACTTTTCCTGACAGAGGGCATACTATGCCCTGCTGAACTGCATATACTATTTCACAATAAGACGCACGTCATGTCTTTTGGTGATCAGGCTTCTACTTTAAAGCTAAACAGCTGAGATAAGGTGAAAGCTGATAAGGACTCAAAGGATGAGGACACTGGAGACTGAGAGGATAAGCCTTATTTCTGTTTTTTCCCTTCACCGTTTTCATATCTTACCATTTGGGGTATTTTCCTGAATGGGCATGCAACCCAGATACAGCATTTTGGGAAAATGGAGTAAACTGAACAGCTGTAACTGCTTTCTTTCACCATTGTGGCACAGTAACTTAATGTCATTGCATTGAATCGCTGAATATATTCAAGGTATTAGTAACTCTGTAAAGATACTGTAATGACTAACAAAAACATTATCCTTATTCAAGGGGATTAGAGTAGGGTTAGTGGTTATCTAAAAACTGGATTAATCTTCCTCCTCATCAGCAGAAGAAGAGGGACAAGAATGTTGACCTTCTACGCATAAAACTGAGCTGGGAGGGACAACATACTGGGATCACTTACCCTAATACAGTTATTTGCTCACACAGTAGTTTTTTAGATGATGATTTATCATTTTAGACCTTTCCTGTTGCTCTCTTACAGCATTTTGTCAGGGAAAAAAATCAGAAAATGTTAGAATCTCTTCTCTTCTTTACAGTGTTACCAGGGATTAGTCTCGTTTTCACACTTTATGTGCCAATGAGTATTGTACAGTTCAGCCAAAATTTTAGGAAATAACATTTTTCAAAGACCACTTATTGTAGTCATGTACTAATAATTCCATCTCCCATGTTTGCTGCTTTTGTGATTTGTCTATTTTGTACCAATTAGCTCAATTATAAAAACATTCAGCAAAGGGTTGATCATACCTTTAAATCGGTCGTAAGAACTTACTTGTTTTCCCTGCTAAGTGACAAATCCAGTTACCATCATTTGTTTACTTACAGTCACTCTTCAACATATATTGGTAGTTTCTTGACCTTATCAGTACCACCCAATTAACATGGCAATATGCATTAGTACATATTTAAATCAGAAAATTACTATCAGTTAGGCAAGTGGTGGCAAAGTATAACTACTGCAGTATTTTGTGCTATGAAATAAGTATTGTTTACAGAGGACTGTATACATAATAAATTAGCCATTATGTGGGTATTTGTGATGTAGCATGTTATTAAGAATAATCACTCTTCTCCACAATACAATTTCAACTCACTTCAGGTAACAAAACTAAATTCCAAAATGTTTAAGCTCCCTACTTTAGCATGTGTACCACTGCTGATTTTAACTGACTCCAGTAGCTAATATTTACTGAATACCAGCCACGATCCAGGTAACGGCAAGATAATAGCAAGACAGAGAGACAGCCAAAGTCCTTTGGTTAAGAATGAAGTACCGTTTACTGTCTTGTTCTCACTCTTTCTCTCTCTCTCCTTCCCATGCACCACATCTGTATAACAAAGTGAAGCTCCATCACCTGTATAATATGTGATTATCATTTCATTGCTTGCAAACATTGAATAAGCAATGGTGCAGAGCTGTGCCACCTCTTTTGAAAATGGCAGCTAACCCTATTCTGAAAAGAAGAGGAAACAACCCAGCAGCTGTGATATGGCTGTCTTTCCATACTTTGAGCAGCACAAAAAGGCTGAGTGCAGATTTCTTACTCCAACCTTACAGCTTTGTTCCATCTCTTTGAAACTAAGTTTTTATTGGTGATTATCGTATCATTTATTCTTTTGCAAGATCTTTCTAAGTTTCATTTCTTTCTGAGTAGCCATTCCTGAAAAAAATGAAAAATGCAATTCAAATATACCTCCACTATGTGCCAACAGAGCGACATTGATTTCCTTCAAGTCAAAATCTGCACTGTTTCTACACAGTTCACTTTTGTGCTTTATCGTAGTCCCTCTGGGGGAAAAAAAGAGAAACGGGGAAAAAAAGAGGTAGATTTTAAAAAGGATGTAAGTTGTTAGAAACTACTCAGCTTTCTTCATTCAAGGGCACACACCAGGCACAAGTTCTTCTGTAACAAATATTTCATATTCCTTCTTTGAAAGCATATTTTCAGGGTGTCATTACAGAAATACAGTTTACAGGACTACTGCAACCTACTAGTAGAAAATAAGCTTTTTCTCCTCTTTTACAAGGAGAAAAAAAAAATATGGCATAAGTCTCAGTAGTTCATATGGCTCCTGGATTCTGTATTGCACCATTTTCCAACCAAAATGGAATACCTCAAAAAGAAAACTATGTGTCAGAGGCTTTGACATAGCTTTCATTTGAACTGATGAGAGAATGACCTGACACAGATTGATGTAGTGTGCTATGTTTACAGTATGTTGAGGTTCAATTGTCTTATACCGTACAAGGGCAACAACATTCAGTTAACATATGGACATGTGGTGCTCCACTAACCTGGAGTACTGGCACGTTTGCTGCAGCCGTATGCCACTGAGGAAGGTTCCCATCGCGGAGAGAATCTGGGACATAATGCAGCAGCGCTACCTGTCAGCACTGCGGAAAAGCATCCTGCTGCTCACCCAGGTACCTCTAGAAAAAGTTGATGATGCAGCTCCAAGACCAGAGCAGAGACATTTTTAATTTTTTTTTATTGGTGACAACAGAAGGACAGCTGTCTACAAACCAGCCTCAGCATCGCAGAATTTGTTAACACACAGGCCAAAAGCAGAAGCTCTCTCATTAACTTCTCTGTAAATATGTTCTTTTAGAGAAAAGGCTGTTATAGCATAGAGACGGCTTGGATACTGCACATATTTGTCCTTAACTAATAAGCATAGGAAAATGAAAATGAAGTTAGCTTATAGATACCTCCTTTTTTCATGCTGATTTGGAGGTCTGTATAACCTGCGTAGATGTGAGCAGTTCAAAATATGTAAAATGCCAGTAGGTGCTGCTCAAAAATATGTAATATACTTCTTGGCTTTTTGTATGCATAACGGCATGTAAGCCTTCTTTCTTGGGAGGGCTGAAAAACTGGGAAAGGTATTAGAAAGGCACTGCCAGAGGGAGGTTAGATAATCAATATGTTGTTTCCATCAGTAGCTTTGATTCTTCCAGCACATGAGAGATGCGCTGTCTGTATTGCCTGAGAAATCACCAGGTGGTTTTGTAGTGGTGGTTTTCTAAGAAGCAGACGAGAAAACCCTTGGGAGACTTGCACTGCTTGAGAGAACAGGTTGCATTTGGCCAGCTCCACAAACAAGAACAAGTGGAACAGAAAAGTGAAGATTCACTCTGGCATGATAGGTTGGTTACTCTAAAATCCGAAGTCATATTCAATACTGAAGGCTGACATTAATATCGTAAGCTAGCCTTCGAGGTTTAAGAAAAAGTTCAGTTTTCATTACATGTGTACAGCTACCCAGATACACAACCAAAACAGGCCATTAGTGCCAGTGCATACAAACACACTTGTACCTCTTGTTTGCCTGAATGGTCTGCCTCCTTGCCCCTTGGTGAGATCATAATTTCCAGAAATAACAGTACTCAAGTAAATACTATGAGCTGGTACGTGGATCTCTTTAATTGGTGAAAAGCAGTTACATCCTGTATTAGGCATCATCAACAAGGTTTTGGGAGTGGCGGGGGGCAGCGCTGCAGGAGTGGCCTCAGTGAGGAGAGGCCAGGGCTGCTCTGTGCTGGACACAGACAATTCCAGCCAGCCCCAATGGACCATTGCAGAGCCAAGATGGTGGCACCTGTGTGAAAGTGTATTTAAGACAGGCGAAAAAATGATGGATAAGGCAGAGCAGGAGGAGTTGGGGTGAAAGAGCAAAAAACAGCAGACGGAACACCAAGGTCGGAGAAGAAAAAGGGAGGAGGTGCTCCAATATGGAGCAGAGATTCTCCTGCAGCTCATGGAGGAGACCACGGTGGGATAAATTTGTTTCCTGAAGGAACCCACCCCAGAGCAGGGGAAAGTTCTGAGGAGGAGAAGCAGACCTCCCCGCCACCCACCACCCCTCCTGCGTCATGTCGGGGGATGGGTCGAGGTGTTGGGAATGAAGGAGTGAAGTTGAGCCTAGGAAAGGGGGTGTGAAACGTTGTTTTAACATTTGCTTTCTTGATTCCCACTACCTGAACCTATTGAATTGCCAGTAAACTAAAATAATTTTCCCCAAGTCTGGTTCGCCTGTGCCAGTAATTGTTAAGTGATCTCTCTGTCTTTATCTCAACACGTAAGTTTTCTCATCCAAGCTTCTTCTCCCATCTCGCAGAGGAGGGGAAGTGAGCGAGGGGCTGGGTGGGTGCTTGGCCCCACAGACAAGTTTAACCCCCCCAACATCAATGGCTGGAACACAGGCTGAGGCCAGGGCTCTTGTCATGTGTCTGGGGCAGTGAGCCTGGTGGGCAAAGGCCCAGCAGAATCTGGTGCTTGACTGAAAGACAATGCATCACAACTTGCATTTTAGGCTAACCTTGAAAGAGAAGCCCCTGCTTTCTTCTTTCTTGGTAATCCAGATAATTGCTAGGTTTATCTTTTGTTATTAATTATGACAACATTAGCACCTAGTCTCTTGTTGCTCAGTTCCAGTATATGTCTGTATAATGACTGCCTTTTTTCTTTATACGTCTTTCTTCCCTAAATTCATTAGCAGTGCACTAGGGTAGACACACTTTATTAGACTCACATTCAAAAGACTTTTCTGCCAGGCACACTCTTGCATTTTACTTTACGCATACTATTAAAATTCAAGGTTGTAATAATGAGAACAGGTTGACAATGTTAAGGGGTGAGGGAACCAATTCAACACTGGTGGAGAACTACTGAGAGTTAAATTCATTCTAATAAGTGAAGTGTAGATACCAGAGAGAAGATTCTGCTGACATGCCCAGGAGAAGCATTTTTTGAATTAGCTTCTTGCTCTGATGGCTTCCCTCTACTAACAGTAGCTGGCAATTTTTACACGCTTTTCAAAGTACTTTCACAGTTAGAAGAGTATCTTTCCATGTTAGAAGTGATTTACATCTCTCTGGTTCCAAGTACACTGACACACAAAATTTGTTATTCCAGAAAAAGAACATGAGCAGTATACACTTACATGGCTAGGATTCATTAAGAAATGACAACTTTTGCATGGCAAATTCACTTGTGAAACTTGTTAATGGCTCACTGAAGTTCCAGAGATTTCTTTCTTCTTTTGTTTAATTCCCAAGGACCAGCACTGAAGTTGGGATGTCCCTGTGAAGTCCAAGATGTTCAGAATGGACATTTTGGTGAATATTAAAGAGAATGCATCCCCTTCCCTATGATATAAATATGGATGTTGAAGAACCCAGAGGTGGGAAAAGTCTCACTTGTGACAGGTAACAAAATGACTGCAGTAAAAAAGCTGACACATCAAGTTGAGGTGAAAATATTCACACATGGAACAAAAGGATATCCATTTTCATGATGGCAAGTTGCAAGTAATAGAAATTCAGCACATCTGGTGTTTTCCCCTAGAGTAACCCATTCTAAGCACTTTCAATAAACACAAGACAACAAGAAAACTAAATACATAGGTACATCACACCAGACATTTCCAAGACGATCAAACCAGACACCTATCTGAAAGACTGCATTAGCTTGCCATTATCTTCTATGCTACTGTAACAAAAACAAGTTCTAACATCAGTCCTAAAGCTCACTGAGGTCTGTGAAATTGTTTCAGGAGTATAGCTCTCAAGGTTCACAATTTTTGAAAGAGAAAAATTTTCCCTGCCAAAACCAAGTACCTGTAGGTGACAATACAAATCTAAAGATGAGACAGGAATTTTTTTTTCCAAGCCTACACAATTAGTTCATCATTATATCTTTGGGCATGCTTTCAAATATACCACATATAACTGATAATATCAGCTAAAATGAATGTTTCCATATATTTCATCTGCACAGCTTCTCACTGCAGTACACACAACTACACCAAGTGAACCAACAATACAGCTGACAGATAAGTTGTGAGAGGTATGGAGAACACAAGGAGGACAGGATTCCACTACTCAGTGTTCACTTCTTCACATATCATGGTAAAGGAAGAGAAATCATCTCCATTTGCATCAGGGAACACTTCACACAGAATCACAATAGTAAGACTGCTCCAATACAAGATATCTTATAACTTCATCTTTATGACATCTTTCTGTCTGAACTGTCCTTAAATATTTTTTATTGCTAGGAAAAGGAAATCTCCTGTTTAATTCTTCTCATAAAGTCTTCATTCCTGATGTTCAGTCCTATGGAAATGAAGAACACAGTATTACTCCTTGGCAAGAGCCTTTGCAGTATTTGAAGACTGTCAGCATGTATCCCCCAGTCTATTTCTCCAAGCTGAACACTGCCAAGCTGTTCAATCTTTCTTGATAGGTCAGGCATCTAGACCTCTTGAGGGAAGAATCGTTCCCCCAGTTTGTCAAAATAGTTTTGAATTCCACACCATATCCCCAGTATGCTTGTAGCCTCTCCTAAATTAGTGACATTGGCAAGTTTGTTAGGTACACTCTTCATTTCACTATCTCTTAGAACAGTTCACAGACTTATCTCCTAGCTCCTGTGTTGGAATTGGTTTCTTTTTGTATAAATCCCGAGTTAAATAATACCTCTGTTCTTTGAGAACACAATTTGCGATACCATTGAAGAAAGGAGAAATTTTTGTGAGAAAAGTAGCAATGACTAGGCCCCTAGAAACTGTAATTTTACTTGGAATGCACACAAATGTTAGTTAAACAATAAATAGGTGCCACCATAAACACATGTGCTAGGTTTATAAATGTATATTCATAGGTAAAACTCCCTAAATTATTTTCTTGGGAAATACACAAATTAATAATACCATCTATGAAATATTTAAAGAAATCTGTCCAGGATATTAATGCCCATTCCCTGAATTTTAATATATTAGAAGTACCAACACTTAATCACATTAACCTCATTACTTCCATAATAAACATTATTTTGTCTCTATTCTTTAGTTATTCATACGTTTGCTAGTCTAAGCACTGATTATTATTTACAGTTGTATTACCTATGAAACTAGTGTCTTTATTATTAAAGAAGTCCAGTAATACACCTTCCTTAGTTCATCTATTGCTTTGCCTAAATATGGCTACAAGTTTAAAAATCACTAAATTATAGATCTATACAGCTTGGGCTGTTGATGGGAAAGTTCACTGTTTTCTTAATCACTGGGAATCCAAATTAAACAGGCTACTTCAAATATGCATATGGGAAGTTTCACTAGCCATTAAGCTTGCTCAATAAATATTACCTACTGAAAAAAAAAATTAAGATTTTTTTCCCATTGCAGGGGGGTTGGAACTAGATGAACTTTAAGGTCTCTTCCAACCTAAGCCATTCTATTCTATACTATGATAAGTTTACAGAGAAATGTCTATCCCTGTCTGCTCTCAGCTAGAATATCATTTAAATGTTAACAGTTGATTTTATACTTCATATTTAATGACAAAATATCTTAGAAATTAGGGCCCTCATCCAGGAAAAATGAAAACATATCATTAAATGCATTCTACGTGACAAAGTCAATAGAACCTAACAACTTCCGGGTACCAAAATTTCAAAGGGGTTTATGAAGATAAATATGTCTAATGAGATTCTTTTCAAGAAACTCCACAGGCCAGCAGAAACATTGTTCAACTGACATTTGATGTTTTCAAAAATGCCCAAAGGGTGGAGAAAGGCCATATATAACCTGTAGAATCATTTAAAAATTTCTAGACTTAAGTGTTTTCCTGATAAGGTGGTTGGAATTGAGCCCTAATTACGGATGGGAAAACAGGGAAACGACAGTATTAAGGATACAGCCATGCATTACAATGAAAGTACTGCACAGAAATAGCCAAATCAACTTTGAACAAAGTAATTTCAGAGATGGAAAATATAAGCCATGTGCCATTCCCGAGCTAATTAACCTGCTGAGAGGCAGAAATAATTAGTATCATAATATTGCTATACAGGGGCTAAACTAGTGTATCAGCGTGGTATTTGACTGAGCTGTCCGCTTGGTGCTGAGCTAGGGATTTTTAGCATGATGTTGCATTGCAATTTGTGGATATATGGTAATATTCCAAACCTATGGGAGAACCAGCATCAAAACTGGCTAATATATATTTTGTGTTTTTAAATGCCAAGCCCTGCATTATTCCTATCTTTTTATCATTTAAAAGCCAGCTGGCAACCTGGCCTATGTGGACTTCATTATATTCTATTTTTCATCTGAATACAAGATCAGAGAAAGATATTTCCCTGAAAACAAAAAAACCAAGTTTTATGGCACTGATTTTCTGAATTTAGTTCTCAAAAAAAGTATTATCATTATGAAGAATAAACCACAGAAAAAATATGTATTATGCAGCTGTATATCTTTTATGCTTTTACGTCATCTTTTAATTTTTAAACTTTACCTTATAATATTTCTTCAGACTTCATACCATTATTCGTAGCATTTCATTTCCATTCGTAATATTCATTGGCATTCTTGTAAAGAACTAGTGCTTAAAATCTCAGATTACCAATATTGTGAAATTCTTTATATGCAGACCTCATGACAATTAGGACCAAGCAAGAAAAACGAAAACACCATTGACTCTATCTGCTAAAAAGTTTCCTTAGTCATTTTTTAAAACTGAAGAAATTAAAGTGGTAGAGTGATCATTTCTTTAAAAAAAATAATCTTGGCAATTGGTTCCATTTGACTATGAACCAGAAAATACTGCAAGCTGTTTGATTGTCTCATGATCCAAATCTACTCTGAAGACAACAAACAATTACACAAGATGGAAGTCCTGCCTTTTCTTTGTAGAAGCACTGAAATGGTATGCCTCAGAGCTCTTTTGGGCTGCATGCATACTTCATTTCAGCAGGACTTTTCTGAAGTACAACAGTGAGCTACAATTCTGTGTATCTCACCGTCACACACCCTTCAGCATACAATCTGCTTCTAACTTGCCTGTCTCAAACACACCACTCTAACTCCTTCCAATAAACTGGTTAAAGAAACTACGTCAAAAAGTCCCTGGTCTCTGCTCTGAACTCCCAGCAGCACATTTATCCATGTTGCATTAGTGGAAAAACTCGGGCCTCAGTTCCTACCTCCCTGGCACCTATACCTGCTACAAGATAGGGCAAAGTACAGCCAATTTAAACATCAAAAACTCACAGAAGAACTTCAAGTGGTAGATATCAAGGGACAGGCTTGACACCAGTATCCCAATCCCATAATGGTCATCACAGTCTGCTGCATTCTGCACAGCATACAGGGACCTTGGGTGAGCTCCTCTACCAGAAACAGACACAGCAGCAAAGAGCCCATACTTTAGAGCTGTAAATTAAAGGCACCAAGGAATGGTCTCTGGTCACTAAGACCGACTAATGTGGAACTACATATCTATATCTACACTAGGGAACTTTCTCAAAACAACCAACCTAGCTGGAAAAGGACCTACCATAAACACACCGCAGTCTTTGTACTCAGCCACACATCTCTTCAGCACCATGTGTGTGTCAAGATCCCCCCAATTTTTCATTAAAGCTATGTATCAGTATACCACACATGCATTTAATAATGTGCCCCATGCCAAGCCCTATCGAGATTTGTCACTTCTGTTGGGTACACTGTGTGAAATGCTGCCTGCAGCTGTTGCTGCTATGCATCAATAATTTAACTTTGTCAAGACTTTGTTTCTCCCAATATTGTTTTCTGGGTAGATGCCTTGTCTTCTCAAGTCTCCTTGGCTACCCTCTTTAATAGGAAGAAAACCTCCATACCTAGTCTGGAGACGAGGCCCTGCTGTGGATGATTTCTAGTAGAAATTCTCCCTAGCCAATGCTGTCAGACATGCAGAAGTGGACAAGGGAGACTTACTTGAGGACCTGATAACAGCCTCTCCCTCCCATAAACCACAATCCACAATGATGGCTATTCCAGCCCCTTAGATAGTGGTCAGATCCCAAAATATAGCTCCTTATATTATGAGTGAAGAAACTAATTTTCACTCAAGTTGAGGTTTCCAGGCCAGACTGTGCCGCTACGGTACACAGCATTAATGACAAAAGCAGAAGGAAGGACAGGCCCTCTCTCAGGTCCTATATCTTGGGCTGGCATGGTCCTTCGGAGGAGGGAACATACTAAAATCATGCCCTATGTGGGGGTCTGGGAAGGTCTCCCAGTTGAAGATCCCAAGCATCTCAGAATAGTGCAGGCACATGCGGTGAGCCGCACAAAAATAACAGTCATGGCAGACATTTTTATTTTTTAATCATATGTCAGCATCTGACCCTGCTTAGTGCATGAAAGTGTCTGATCATCAGTCTTGGCAGAGGGGACAAGCCAATCTTGGCATAGGTAGCAATGGATGAAGAACAGTGATCTGGACAGACCTGGACTCCTATTTCTCACTCAGTTTCTTGCAGACTATAAAGAGGGTGGTCATCTCCTGGCTTTCTCAATACCAAGACTCTGGTTTTTGCTGTCCAACTGTGAAAAATCAGCAGATTACTTCATAGCACTTAGTAAGAATAGTGTTTGTATAGCATGATGCCAAAGGTGCATCTGGCATGGCCTGGGGCATGGCACAAAGCCTGCTGGGACGACAGTAAAGATCTGTGCCAGAAGGAGCATGCCTAGGCAGCACAGCCTTATCTGTTCTAGTAACTGAGAGTTTTTTAACTGCCAAAGCATACCCAGGGAGGGTGCTGGGGAGGGCTCTGGTTGGCACAGACCAAATTCATGCCAAGAAGCATTCCGATTGTTTATTAGCACAGAAGAATGTGTGCTAGTGCCAGAAAATATTAATGACATGCTCAGAGTCACTTGCATAGACACAACCACAACACACAAAATAACTTAGGCCATGAGTCTTCTCCAGCTTCCTCATATAATCTCAATGTCCTTGTGTTCAAGACTTCCCCTCCAGGTTCATATATATTTCTTTGGTTCATTTCACATAAAGATTCCAGAGGTTTTATGGTTATCTACATTTATCTAATTACAGTACTTGCTTAGTGCTTCTCTTTTTCATAGATTTTCTACATCGATTTCTGCTGGTGGAGGCTCTGAGTTTGCAAGTCTCATTTTGATCTAATGATTCATTCTGATTTAAGTGACAGCATTTATATTTTTCCTCTCAATTTACAAATAGATTTTTAAAAATTCTAGATGCAAGTATACCTTTCTGTTCATTTTTTGGAAAGAGAAGTCAAAGATGCAGATGGAAGGACTAGATAATTGATTATATTTGCAAGTAATGGCCTACAACTTACCCCTGTAATGCAAATTTACTTGCTTAGAAGTAGAAGAAAACCTGAGTCATCCAAACCACTGCTTCACAATTACAAACAACTGCATGATATGCAATTCATAAACTGATCAGGTTTCACCAGAAAGCTGATTAGAGGCTTGCTTCCGCTAGGTTCCTCAGAATCAGAAGCCTTGTCAATCCTACCTCCAATGGTTAAAAACTGTGCTCTAAGGTTAATTAATGGCCAGTTTATACTTTGCATTCTTAGAGATGCAATTCCAAGGTTTAAAATTAAAGTCAGTATTTATTAATACCTTTTGGGTTTTCCCTCCTGAAAAAAACTCCAAAGGAACCAGCACAATCTGTTTGCACACTGATTTATATACTAGTCACATCAATAAAGTTGCAAAGATTTCATCCCTATACCCATGAATGGTACCTGAATCCAGACCAATTCTGTCTAGTATCTACAACTAATTTAATTAAAGCATGGTTTAGTGATATTCTTTCATATTCTTGAACAGAACACACTGAAAATCTTAGTGCCTCTATGTTAAAGTAAATTAACATTATAGATTCCCATAGCAACACAGAGGTTACCAAAAAGTTCAAAGTGAACAGTGACATAACTCTAAAACTGTAAATAACAGCTGGACTTTTGAGATTAGTGACTGTGAATAAATCAATGGTAGATTAAAATACCAAAGGTCTTATTCTAAGGGGCAGAAAATAATGTTTTACTGCCACTTGAATGCATTCCAATCTTTCCTTTTGTATGCACACATTAGACTTGAGACCTTTTTATTACTCAAAAAGAGCCATTTCAGTCACTTTTAAAAGTGCCTAAAATGCATATATAGCTGATAGACCATAATGAGTGTTTTTTTCTGAAACCATTATAGCCTACAGACTAAATATGTATTTACAAAAAAGGATCTAAATCTTTATTTATCCAGTTGACCACAAATTCTACAATGACTGTCATATCAGTTCATATTCTCCTAAAAGCTTTGCTTTGCTTTTTCAAGCTGACCATTAATACAATGCTTTCCAAATGAAAAAAAAACTCAGAAATAAGAAATGACTCCTCAGTATGCAATGCAGAAAAAAAAAGGCCATTATTTATACAGTTTGGTTTTGTTTTGGTTTTTTTTTCCAGGTCTTAGGATGAAGCGTAATGTAAGAATGCCGTTTCTATGTCATGCATTTACTCTTTTTACTTTTTTAACTCCTGCACATTCAGAGTTACACAGGTCTTCCTTCAACCAGAAATGCACACGCAAAAAGGCATGGCTTAGATCTTTGCAACTCAGAATAGCAGAAATATGCAAAATGTGGAACAAAAATAACTACAGAAGTGTTAGGCAATAAAAAACTGGAGAGGAATAGCTCCTCTAGGCCTTTAGAGCTACTCAGAGCTGTCATTCTCATGCTTCTAGAGAATAACTTTAAGTGAGAACTCAAGGCTGACAATACACAAATTGAAACCAAGACTCCTGACTTAAAAATTGTAGCTTGTTCTCAGGTAAGAAAATAGTCCTACTTTTTTTTTTGTGTACTTCTTAACTATACAACTAAACAGGCAGGGGAAAGCTAGCTTTCCCAGGTCTACAAATAAGTAATATACAGCAAAGACGCTAAATTCTAAACCAGAATTAATATAATAAGATGTTCTCCAGTAAGTAAGCTTTGGACCTGGGGATTGTGGGTCACAGAATGGGAAGTCCAGCAGAGAAGGCAAAACTTTCATGTCTGTACAGTCTCCAGAAGGTAAAAGCCTTCTCATACATACACCAGGATCTCTGCAGGCTTCAGGGAACAAACTCACAGACTTCAGAGAATTCTGCATGGAGATGGAGGCACAGTTTTTTTCCTTCTACTCAGACAGATCAAAGTTGATAGCAGAGGTATGTAGCAAGGCAGGTAGCATAGGGCTGCTAAATTCTCCTATGACTTTGTGACTTACATGCTGGAATTATTCCACTTATTTTCTGTCCCATAAAGATTTCACAAAGAGGCAAGAGAGGAACAACAAAGAGGATCAAGAAAAGTTTCTGTACATTACTTTCGTCACTTTAATAGAGAGGGGGAAAAGGCAGAAGTACTGTACTAAACACCAAACAAGCCCCATACATAGAAGCAAGATTGATATACTTGCAGCTTATGCAAGTATTATGTGGAAACAGATGAAAAGAGATATGATCTACTCAATTCAGGTCTTCCATCATCTACATCCTATCCTAACATCTGGGAGGAAAAGGAAAGAGATGCCTGCAAACCTATTGACATAATATTGACACCTGTGATACAAGCTACCTTTCCCACTGACTGTGTTCCTTTCAACAACAGCAAATCAGGACTATAGTTTATATTCTACAAAACAGATACACAAGTTCTCTGAAAGCTATTGATTGCCCTGTGTTTTACATCTACAGTAGTTACTTTTGATATTAGTGTATGTCCAGAAAATTCTCATATGAAATTTTGTTAAAAAACATATTCCAGAAAACTCAGCAGGTTAAATACATCTATCTTTCTTCAATGTCTTTGTAGAACAGCACACCAGTTTGCTGAAGGATGAAAGATTATTATGTGACACACATAAAATAGCTGTGAAATTCACTGAGTTTACATTTTTATCCTATAACATATGGAAAGATATATGACTGGTTTTGTTAAAGTTTAGCTTTGTCTCCAGCATCAGCTGCTTCAAAAAATTAATCATTCCACAGATTATCAGAGTGGATTACAAATTTCTGACAACGTTCAGAAAGCTGCTTAATTTTGCTTAAATAACTCACCATGCAATAACTGTAGCTTCTTGGCACTAGCTGTTTTTAATATTGCTCTTAGTAGTTTATTCTGTGTTACACAAAGACAGAACAAATGAATTAATGCTTTTAGTTGCCTGACATCCTTAATTTAAGCTTGCATGGCCTTGTTCCAAGCCATGGGAAAAACAGCCTATTACAATTTCAGAACTTGTATCTTGTACTTCCGTGAGATATCCTTGCAATCATCTTCTCTCAGACAATTGCATGCTTACTTTTGGAACATATTCATACACACACACAGAGTTCCTCAAGTCCTTGTATTAATTTGTTTACCCTTTGTTAATTTCCCATATGTCTATAATGCTTTCATTACACACCAAACCATACCAAACTCCAAATGTAGCTTCCTGAGACTAATGTTCCCATATAATGTTTTATATCATTATATAAGCAGCCTAGAATTTGTTTGCTTTTTACTGATATTTGATCAAATTCTACTGTCATCCTCAGATCCTTCTCATTTAACCTTTGTACCACAACCACAGTCTGTATTTTCTCTTTTTCCTTGTCCTTATCCATACTTCTATCTAACTGTTTTTCCCTTTAAATTGCATAAACTTTTTAACTTACTTACACTTATAAAGACAGGGACTTATAGTGCCATCTTAGAATATATGAGTTGTTGCAAGTAGCTCACGTTATCTACTATCATGCTTTGCTCCTATTTGTTTGCAGACACAAACGGTACAGGAAGAAAGGCAAAAATTTAAAAACATGTCTTATGATCAATAGAAAAATATCCCTAGAGAAAAATCCTCCAGTTTCAAGTTAAATTTGATACCCAGACTGATTATTCTTCTCCTAACATATTTAGCAACCATGTGGCAAAAAGCTTAGTAACTCATGTTTTTTCAGTAAGAGCAGTCTTCCACTATGGTATTTCCTCTTTCTCTTTTAACACAAACCAACGTGAAATGTCCCAGAGTCATTCACAATAACATAATGAAAAACACGGCAAGTTGCAAAAACATACAAGGATCTACAACATGGCCCTGTCCATAAATTTCAGAAACTGCTGGTAACAGTTCAAAGCCGTCTCAAGATCCAGACAACTTCACACTTGATCTTGTACCTCTGCGTTCTGTGTGAATGAGCAGACCATCTATATCTCACTGTTTACCTGGACTGCTTTCTTAATCCCCTGCTTAAAAATATTCCTTTCCACACCAGTTTTTCCATAGCCTGTATGTCTACAGCCTCAGTCTTCACTGCCTATTCTGCCTGGGTTGCAATCATTCATATCTGCTTTCTGAGCAAAAGGTTTTTTATACCGAGAAGGTAACAAAGCCCATCATAAATGCTTTTCATAAATGCACAAGGCTGTCACTGGGCCTATGTTTATAACTATTACCTTCATACAGGCTGCCACACACTATTGCTATGATGATGCACCTGAAAGCACAACTTACTGTCTCAGAGGTCTGGAATGAATATTAAGCCTTTTCTCTCCCTCCCCACCCCGACCTTCTCCCCCTCTCCTCCACCCCCACCCCGCACCAACAGTAAAGAACTGATCATTCTAATTAAAACAAAGCTACACATCTCTAAATAACGAACACAAACATTAGTACAAATGTACCCATTATTTTCTCTCGTAGCCCTCTAGAGAAAGGGCAAGTTAACAAGAACTGCATTCTCTTGTACTTAATCATCAGGTTTTGTAATTCCATTGGACTGGAATATTTCACAAGACATTTCAGTCAGCTGTACTTTCCTTGCATCAGGTGGTAACAGCATTTCAAAATTTCTTAGTTACTGTTTTAGCTTACATGTGTGAATGCAGAAGGTTATACACATTAGCAGTGTTTCTCTCAGAATAATTCTGTCTAGACAAGTTTTACCCCTAGTTCTTAGTTCTGCACTTGCTAGAATGTCTTCTCCTTCTGTCTTCACTTTGTATAAAAGAAAAAAAAAAACCCTAAGATGCAATACTCTCTTTAACTAAGATGAAAGATAAATGTGCGTCCCCATTCATATGACTGTGAGAAATCATAACCCTCCATATAGAAGACAGCTGAAGCGAACTTCAGTTTTCAACAACTGACTGACATGAAGATATAAAAGCACACTGCATAAAACCATGAAAGTCGTGTAAAAATCAGTTGTCTTATTACAGTATGGGAATCTTCAGTGTTCCTTTCATATTCTAGATATTGGCCACTGTTCAAAAAAATAGAATAGAACTCATAACGCTCCTCATGCACTTTACAAGGACAGGTGGAAGAAAGACAGGGATATTTGTATCCTCATATCTTTCATTTCCAAATTATTTTTTAGCAACTAAGACACGTATTATGCTGTAAGAGTACTGTAGTTTTCCTCATCTATGACTGCAATCCATTTTCTAAACTTCTTGCTCCTGCACTTGGTACTGTGTAATCCTTTCAGATATTTCATCTTTCAATGAATTTTAAAATAAAGACTACATTTGAAAAAAAGATCTCAAGATACACACAACCTGTTAGGCAAACTATCTAAAAATCCATTTGCAAGTGTTATTGTGTAAACACCAATGAAGATGCAAAACTTGTCTGTGTTTTACACCTACACTCCTACTCTCACTTCTTAAATTAAGGCTCACCCTTTACAGTGAGCAAAAGCTGCAACTGCACCAGCTATAGACAGTGTTTGCAATCTATATAATTTTTTTCCCTCCTCTCCAGAAGCATCTCTGCTTCCGTAACTGAAATAGAGGTCTTTAACTTTGCTGTTGGATTTAAGTTTCTCTTCTTCTTGATGGATTGATAGAGAAGGTTTTCTGAGGTTTGGGGTGAATTTCTAGTGTATTTGTTCAAGTAAGGAATTGATAGCAGTGGTTAAAAATGCCACAGTACTGGCAGATGCTACACAAGCTTCCCTGCAGAGCTCTGCAAATGCATTTCAGTCCTGACCTATAACACCCCTGCTATTCTTGATCTGGACCTCTCCTGTGCAGGAACTCACAGAAGTTATCTGGTATTGTGGCTCTGTGTTTCGGACAGATAGCCTCTAGGGACTAAATAGATACCCCAAACGTCATCTTCGCTTGTTTGCTAAACCAGTTATATGATCAGATCTAGATTATGCAGAAGTTAATAGTCACTGTCATGAGTCAGTAAATATGAAATTGTTTTTCAGCATCTGGACAGAGTGTTTAAATGGTAAAAACAATTTACTTTAAAGGTTATTCACAAATACACAGAAAAAGAAAGAAACCTATACCCCTCCCCCAAAAGGAAAGGTGTTTGGAATTAAGGTATACAAAAGCAATGTTTTTTCTTACAACTATACAGTATTTTTACACTCTGCATACAGAATCCCCATGGGGAGTTTCAGCCTGTGCTTACAACTGATGCATCCCACGGAGCCACTGGTGTACTAGAGCTGTTTACTCAATGTGCAAATTATACAATGTTTCAGATTATCGCCCAGACACAGGGGGGAAAAAAAAAAAAAAGTTTGAAGTGCTAGAAGCTATACACGAAGGATGTTTAATGAGAAAGCATTACTAAAAAAGAATACTGTCAGGAGTCCTAGTTTGAAGTGACCTGGATGGCCAAGCAGTTCCTGTGCGTTGTCTGTGAGACTGTGGAATAATCAGGGAGAGCACAGAAAACACATAGAAACAGACGAGCAGCATATCTTCACTAGTAGAAGCTGCCATAGATCACCTGATGTCACAGCTATGGCAGTTCACACCTGATGAAGATTTGTCCCTAGTGCAGTAAGCAAACTATAGCACAAGTCGGGAGAAAACACGCATCCTAAAATGCTAATTATGTAAGTGCATGTTTACATTATTTCTTGACATGCAAGTTAAGCACATCTAACCTTTTGTTTCTGTTATCTTTGGAAAATAGCACAGTTTTGTATCTGAAGACATAATATTGTAATAATGATTTAGCAGGTTTCAAAATCCTTAATCAACTTGTTCTTTTTCTTGGGAATAATATTCTATTACCACATTCAAGATATGTATACAAAATTTCTTTAGATATCGTGCTAATGACTAACTTATAAAACTTTGAAAATAAAGTATTTGCCAGCAAAATAACAACATACTTAAAGTTATATTTGTGTGAACAGTACAGTGTGTCACTGTAACACAAATTATGATTTTACACTTGTTTCAAAACAAAGTAGAAAGTATTAAATAGGTATTTATAGCCAATACCTGTATGATGAAACACTGGATGCCACGATTGGAAATAGACAAGATACTAACCCAAGTTATCAATTCTGAAGTACAACAGCAATCAGTAACTAATGTCCTTGGTTAATCAATACGAATAGAGCAACTATAGTGAAAACTTACACCGAAGACATACATTTACCTCTGTGTCAAGATGCAGCTGAATACTGCGTAATTCCTAACAAACGTATGCAACACATTTTTGAATTTTTTTCTTAATCTTGTCATCTTTAAATATCCAAAACTCTCACTGAGATGGCAAGAAATATGTAAGTAAGAGTTTTCTGTATGTAACACTTCAGTAGAATTAATGGCAAATATGAAAATTTTTCAAAACTATTTGAACTCTATTTGTGTCCTATCAATCACACGTTAATATGAAAACATTTACTCTGGTTTTTTTGATAGTATAGCTACAATCCGATATTTCAGGAAGTTACTTGGAAAATATATATCATGCAGAAAGTATCTTTTGAATTACAAAAAACAATGCTCACAGAAAATATGGAAACATTAAATAAAGAGAAGAAATGCATTTCTGCACTTAGTTTGGGGCCTAAACAAATTCAGAGAGCATGGTAGCATTCTTACTCCATTCCGATTCCAATTCTTGTCATAAAAAGCATGTCAACATTCAAATACTTAATAACTTAATAACTTAGTAACAATCTCTGAAACCTAGATATATAGCCCTTCATAACAGATTCTGATGTGTGGAAAGACAATAAAGTACTGACATCCATTTATAACTGGTAATACTTTAAAAGCCCATAAAGGAAGTTATGGTCAGCTGACCTCAGTTGACAGCCAGACACCCACCCAGCCACTCTCACAGTCCTCCTCTTCAGCAGTGCAGCAGGAGAAAATAAGATGAAAAAGCACATGGGTCAAGATAAAGACAGGGACTGATTACTCACCTGTTACCATCATGGGCAAAACAGACTCAACTTAGGGAAAATAATTTTATAGCCACTCAAAGAAGACATGGATTGTGAGAAACAAAACTAGAAAGCTAACACCTTCTCCCCAACCCTCTTCTCTCAGTCTTATGGTTGTGACGCTTCAGTAGTAATAATGGCAAATATGATAACTTTTCAAAACTATTTGAACTCTACCTGTGTCCTATCAATAACATGCTAATCTAAAAACTCCTTCACTCCTTCATTCCCAGCTTGCCTAGGAACGAGGGCTGCAGTCAGTCCACAACAGATCCTCTCTGCTTCCTCCTCCTCACACTTCTCCCCTCCCCCAGCATGCATCCTTCAGGATAAACCTGCTCCTGCATGGGGTCTTCTCCACAGAGGCAGCACCACCTTGGCCAAGGGGCTCAGCCTCACTACTAAATCCTATACATATACACCCTAGGCAGAAGTGAAAAAGCTAAGAAGATTAACATTTCCTCTGATCTCATTCTAAATAACAAAAAAAAAAAAAGAAAAAAAGAAAAAAAAAGAAAAAAAGACATGAACAACAGAATATATAACCCTCCTTCTGACAACCCTTCCATCAACACGCACACTTAACCAAAGCCTGTCTGTATATTTCTACACGTAGTAAGGACTCAAAATAAAAAAGGACTTTAAGCCTATTTAGATTTTGGGACTACCTCCTAGCTTAACTTTGAAAGCTCTTTGTTTCTTTCTCAGCTTGCTTTGTTTTCAGTTATTTAGTCCATTTTAGCATTAGTCCTTTCATATCTTCGCCTTTGCAATCCATAAAGCATGAGCACCATCTCATCTCTGGATGGATAGATAATACAGATGCTAAAAGTTGTGAAGAAAATGAACTACCATTAGCCAAGTGTCTTACCCATTAAGCTGCAAAAATGAATACTACTACTGTTCAAGAAAACACTTGTTGCACACAAGGTAGCTACTTCCCATACAATACTTAACCACACTCACTGCAGCAGTTTCCCTCTTCTCCAGGTGACAGTCCTGAGAAGTGCATTCATTTCAACTTGAACTCTTTATGAATAACAAAGTGGATTGGAATAGTAAAACCACCAGTTTCTCCCAGTTCTTTGTCCGGAGGTTTGTCACGCATGGTAAAGAACAGTAAAGAGCATTGTTTCCATCAAAGTCATTAAATAGGCAAGAATTAGGAACTATATAGCATGATACAAATATGAAACCAATAGCAGGAATACATAACTTGCCACTTAGATATAAAAGAATTTTACTCCTGACATCCACTAATCAAAAAAACCCAACGAAGTACACATTTACCACATGGCTGAATTCACCCTATTTTTTGCTCAGTTTGTTTCACAAATTTATGACAAACATTTTCTTACTGAATTGATTACACAGTTTACATCACTCTTCAAGATGATACAGGACCTTTATTATCTCTACATGGGATTTCCATTCTAAATATTTTAAAGTTAGAAACAGCACACTGCAATCATTACTTTTACCCAAGTGTCCTGTAAGACATACCTTTTGCTATTGTTATTAATTTAGGATCTTCTGAACCATAAACTTAGAAGACTATGAAGAATTAGAAAATCATTGGTTAGATAAATGGCAAAAGACTATATTTCCCTGTCTAGCAGAAGCAGTTATGCACATATTTAGTTTTAAATATATGACTTATTTCTAAATTAGTTCCCAAATTTATACCTACTTCCACTACTTTTCTAGAATGAATTGTACTACATCATCTGTGTACATATTAATTCAAGCTGACAGTGTCTCCCACTTCACTAAAAGCTAGGTTCATGTGAACTCTTTTTAAATTGCCTAACCTGAAAGAGAGAAACTGTTGGTTCACAACAGTAGGTCTCCAGTTGAGAAAAGATTTCTTAACGTCTTTGTGATACAGCATCCCTGAAACTGGTTTCCTTCTGCTTTTCTAACTTATTTTCAAATGTACAAAAGAACACCTGGTACAGAATGCTGAAATCTCACTTGTATTTTGATTGAAAAAGACGCAAAACTCATGAGAACAAGAAGCACCCCATTTATTAAATTCAGAACATTAGGAGAAGTGACCTGCTAGCAGATCTGAGAAGTAAGTAAGTGTTTGCTTTCAAAGTTGAATTTTAGCCTTTATGAAATGTGCTGTAGGAAATCCTGGTGATGAATCATCCACACAAACTGTACAGATTATGTACATCTTGAGAAGCTGCAGTGAAAAATTTCCTGCATGTCCAAATTCTGTTCTAGACAGAGAGCGCGCTTTTTATTTTGAGACTCAGGACTCAGATGAAAGAAAATGAAGATAAAAACATGTTAAATAACATTATGGAATACAGGTGATTAGGGTTTTTAGATGCAGAATGGTTACTGAACAACATATTGCTAATATTCACATAAATTTAAAGAAACAATGGGAACCAATCTACAAAAGTCTAATCTACAACAATGCACAAAGACCCCAAAAAAGATCATACCAAAGGTTAGATTATTGATCAGTAGTGTTGCTGTTTACTAGCCACCTAACAACTTACTTTAAATGCACATGTGGCCCAACCTGTTATGTAATACAATTCAAACATTTAAATGAAAAAGAAAAAAAACCCAAATACCTTCACTTTTGTAAAGCAATTAGACATCTCAGAATTCTGAGACGAAAGAACTAAAAGGCCAAATTAATTGACTTCACTACTCAAAGATGCTTGTCTTAAAATAAACGGCAAAGCAACAAACCTCTGTTTGAAAAATTCCATCTTCCAGAGGAAAAAGAAAAAAAAAAACCTCACACACCTCAATATTCACGTAAGAAATCCAGAGCAGCGCCGAGCAGACTGGCAAATGTTTGTAACAACTATCATTTCAACTTTTCCTGTCAAGCCTTCCCTGGACTTTCGTCCTATGTGGGTGATTTGCAGGAATTCTTTAGCTAGTTAAATGGGCAGAGTAAGAAAATGTTGATTTGATAATACTGAGAAAGGACAGCATCTGGAGGCATTAACAGGGATAGTTTGAATATGACCTTACTCATTTTATCTCCTTATACACTCATCCGAAATACAGATTATTTGATTACCTTTATTATCTCATAATGAAACATAACTGCTTATAAGTTTATCAGACACTGCCAGCTCCTTATGAATGACCTTTGTCCCAACACTATTTCAAAATTAGAAATTCCCTATGGCAGAAATAGCAGTCGGCATAAATTTCTAGGAAGCACTAGAAAAATGTGCTTTAAAGATCTGTGACTATATAGCCAGTCAAATTTTGTACTGTTGGTGGCTTAAACAAACGTGGAGATAAAAAAGCAACAGATGAAGGTAACTGGTTAAAGTAATTTATTTCAAAAGACAAATAGTGAACACTGAATTGCTTATTCTATTTCAGAGAGGATTTGCCTTGAAAATCACCTTCTTTTTTCCTTACTCAGGTTGCTGGTGCAGCTGGAAACTCAGATGAAAAATTAGCTAACAAACAGTCCCCGAGACACATTTGTTCAAAACCTGCTTCATCTTCAATGGACACCCGAGGAGAAACTAGTTAAAAGCTTGACAGATTCAACACATGGCAAAGCATCTTTTGTTGGCAGTGCTTTAAATTGCTATGAGGGAAGGTGTATCAGTGAATCAGAGGTCAGCAGAGGGGAAAAAAAAGCCACTATTACCTCCATGTTAGAAAAAAGACTCAGACACAGAATCTCAAAACTTCAGAAAATCACGAAATTTTCCAAATTAATTAAGAATCTTAAGCAAATCTTAGTTATCTGTGGAAACACATATTCTTAGAGGGATTTTACGTGTAGTAATAGATTCACATCAAGTAAAAGGACAGATTCCCCCAATTCATACCTCTGACCTTCAGAAGAGTCAAAATTGGAGCAGCATTCCAGAACAGTCATCCTTTAGATGCAGGAGAATAAATAAGCATATTTTTAAAATACAGTTTGATAAACTGATGAACATTATATGATGCGCTCAGAGGTGATAGCAGAGGTCTGTGACTGATGACCCAAAGAGTTCTTTTCAGTTCTGTTTCCTACATTCCACTGACATACACCAATGCAAGAAACGTCCACAACTATTCAAATACAAGTGGATCAGATTTAATGAAGTACGGATTAGAGACTCCGAACAAAAAGGATGGTATGTTTGCAAGGTATCTGCAAGTATAACAGAAAACAAAAAAATCAAATTAAATAGGATTGCCTGAATGACTCTATTATAATAGTAATAGCCTCTCCAATATTTATTGTTTCTTCGTGATCTTAGATCAGGCCATAAGCAAGTCTTCTCAAGCTGAACATAAAGTCAGGTGTTTCTCCTACTACCAAGATCTTCACTTGGTAGAACCATCGATCACAACCTGGCTTTACTATAAATGGGGTGGCCTTGTACCAACAACCTTAGAACTGGCTTGGACTGAAATGTATTGAAATACTCAGCTGATATATAACACTAATAATAAATAATTTAAAAAGAGTAAGTAGGGATTATTAAAGGGCCCATGAGTATGCGGCACTTAATTTCCTTTTCACTTCCCAGTTTTTCTTCCATAGCTCTCTTCAGAAAGAGAACAGACAAAGATTATAGACATTAAGTTCTCGGTATATTAAATAATTAAATATACAATATAAGGTCAAACGCATTCTAGAATGTATAAAAAAACATTCCTGTACAGATGTTCTGAATCCTGCCTTTCCTCCCATGGGATACTGCCACATCACCCACGCTGCAAGGCGGAATGACTGTGCATACAGAAGCAAACACATCTCTTCACTTCCTTCTCCTGGATATGAAAAAGACCTCTACAGGCAGAAATATGCAGAGAAAAAAATTATAATCTAAATACAAAAAGAAATGTCCTATTCTGATCTGGCAGATCAAAGAGCATAAGCCTCCCACAGGGCCATCAGAACTGAGAAGGAACGAGGTGTGTTTGGAGCACCCCAATTCTGTTATTCTGATCGGAAATTCAGATTGTTCCACGTGCAGAACCTACCTCTACATTCTGGTTTTAAAATGTTCTTTTCATGGTTAAAGGTGCTCTGTGAGTTCATTATCAGTCAGTTTCCTTTCTTTATATGTATGAAGCAATGGAAAAATCCCTATCAGTAGGTAAAAAGGAATGCAAATGTAAAGGAATTACTTATCCCTTTTGACTAATCAGACCATGAATTTGCCAGGGAAGGGGGGGCGTTTAATTTTCATTACAATCTAACTAAAATTATTACTTGTCTCACTACAGCAATGAGTCAACAAACTTGCTTGTATCTCTTTGTATTCACAAATTATAGCTTTAACCCAGCACACTTTTTGTTCCAAAGAGTAAAAAACTCCAAAGTATGTTTTAAAGCTCTTTTCAAGGGACAGTTTGACTTACTCTCTTTTTGAGTTCTATTCTACTTCCTGCTTTCTGATTTACCTGAACGCTGATGTACAAGAACCCAAGCATTTGACCAGGTAAAAAAGCTGCAGGAAAGGCATGTGGTGTTCTACAGCTGCAGGACAGATATGCCTATATATGCAGTTACACGACGGGTATGCCTTCAGACTAGACAGGTCTACTGATGGACAGCAACCATACAGCCAGCCGGATGCCATGGAAACGTAATACCCTCAGTCAACCTTCTCTGAGCTTGGATTTCTCTCTAAGAGATACAGGCCTGGCTGCAGTGCAATAACCTGGCACCTTTCTCTTCAGAAATAGTCGAAAGCCAGAGACATATTGTAGAGCTGTGCTGGGAATGTGTTACAGTCAATCTCTGTGTCAGAGAATTAGGAGGTGAGGTGTAAAGAGTGAGTCTCACAGTCACAGCATGGGAACTTTACAGGTTTTTCTTCTGGAAAGAGAAAAGATGAATGGTTATGCGTACTTTTCCTTTCTGGAGGCAAGTCTGAACAATAAAGCCTGTTCTCATACATCTAACTCCAATCTCACACTAGAGAGAAGACCGTAACTAATATTTCCAGTGAGGCTATGAAGACTCTGCCTGAAAAAGGCAGGCTCCCTCTAAAAAGCATGATAGAGTGGGCATGAGGAAAGACTGGCTTTATTCCAGGTTCCACTTCTAACACAGAGCTCATTTAACTCTTTTATAATAGTATTACATTCAATTGTCCTGTAACAAGTTTGAAATGGGTATTTCAATCCAAAAGCAGGTTTAGTGAAGGGAGCTACAAGTAAAAAATATTCATCTGCCTCTCCTCATTAATCCTAAGGCAGTTTATATGCTCCGACCATATGCATTCTTAATAAAAACAACATTAGCAATCACAGGAATGATACGGTTTTAATAAATTTTGTAATATTTACATTTTCAAATAAAATGGATAACAGGTGTGTTCAGCAAAAAAAGATGCTTTTTTTTCTTATGTAAACCTCTAAAATGTTGTCATGTCAAGGACCTACAATACTCCATTTTGATACCAATCATCACAATCTTAAGTTATTAATTATATTTAAAAAGAAATATTTTTAATTCCTGTACCTTAGTCACGATTTTATGGAATTGCTACATAATGATTCACCATAATCTTTCATTCATTTACTATGACCAAAATTTCTTACAAGCAGAAAGTAATCATTTCATTTCTACAGTATCTTACCTAAGGATCTCAAAAAGTTAAAAATTGTCAGCTAATTAATTCTAACAACATTCCTACAATTTGGCAAATGTTATATAAGTATCACTTCAGTCACCAGCAAAATGCCTTATCCTCTGATGTGAAATGAAATAGCTGACCGAAAGGTCTCAGTAGAATAATATTTTGGGTCTTTTTCTACCAAGTGCTCAGCAGTCTCTATTATCCAGTTTTAGATTGTTTGGGATCTTACAAAGTCAGACATTAAATGACTTCACAGAACACATACGTTTATGTAGAAGGGGTCAAGAAACACATGTGGTTCTTTACAGACAGCATAGATTTAAAAAAGTAAAAATTTGGAATTAATACAGACTATGGATGTTTGGCCAGATGTCCTTTTCATGTTAGCAAAATGACTTAGCCATAGTGTTTGTTACTTTTACATTCTGGGACCCCTTCGTGCAATTATTGCACTAGCAATTTAACTGTTACACCATCAACTTGCAAATGCTAGCTTAAATTGCTAGCACATGGCAGTATCTGTAGGTTTATAAAAGACATGGTAAGTCACATGCTTCTGGCAAGCGCTTCAAAAAAAACAGGTTCACTAAGCTAATTATAGAATCCACTACACCTAATACAGGAGCACAACAGATGATGTTCTTGAACCATCCTGATTTGCATTGGGTAAAAACCCCAACACATCTCAAGAAATACAGTCAACAAGCCATCCTGTTTCTGTAAAGAAAAACAACCAAACATTAAAGCATTAGGGAAATAACTGTCTGCAAAACTACTCCCAATTTATCAAAAATGTGAGGTTTTTATAAATCTAGAAGCACAGGTTATAATTCTCAGTGAGCCTCCAGACACTGCAGCACCACCAGCACCACCATAGCCACAAAGCAGTCACAAGCCAATTTAAATGACGGGCTATCCTGCAGGCCTCAGGTCTCGTTTACAACTACCTTCTATTTTATTTCATGCCTAGATTTGGCACGAAACTCTCGAAACATCTAATCTTTTCTTACAAAGAGAGAAAAAAGCCCAAGTTCTTCATCTGGGACAAGATGAATCCTTTGTGCTAAACTATGTGCTATGCTTTCTGAGAGGCAAAGCACACAGGAAAAAGTTCAAGATACTTTTAGTCATATTGCATTTTGAATTGCTCTAACATAAAACAGCCTCTCAATGGTGTGGATGGACCGCACAACATTATGAAGCCACACAGACCCCTCCTTTCATTCTGTCTTCAGTCTCTTCCTTTCCTCTCTGATTTGGAAGTGTACCGAGACACTGCATAGAATAGGTGATATATATTCACATGGCTACTATGTTTCATTTAGATACAGTAGTTACTATGGCTTTTCACATTTTGAGAACTGTATGCTGTTTAGATCTCATACTATTCAGGAATGCCAGACCATGTCTCCCTGGAAAGACAGTTGAGAGGTCAACTAAAGCTTAATCAGTTCCATAATCACAGTGCAGTTCATTCCCTGAAAGAAGAACTCCCCCTGTACCTCCAACAGCCACATAACACCAAGATCAGAAGAACGACCTCTCCAGTTCACAGGTCTGACTCAGCTCCTGGGCCAGTTTTCTAAAGCGCTGTCACCATGTGAGCCGCTTACTAAGATCCTGAAAAACAGTGTATAGGGTGATCATGAATCATCGTGGCAGAACTAAGCAAAAGATAAACAGTGTGAAGCAGGTGTGAGCAGAAGAAAGATGGAGGGGGGCGGGGGGGAAGGGAAGAGTAAAAGTATATAGGTGAAAAGGGTATTACTGCATTTGCTTCCCCCTCTGCTTTTTCCTAAATAATTTTTCTTGGCATCTATTTTCCATTTTCCTGGTACTTTGTGCCTCCTAAAACACTTGAATGCAAATCTCAATATTTAAAAAATACAGAAAATCCACAAAAGGACAACCTCTGCCTCTTTTCAGATGGGACCAGGAAATACTTTTGCCCTCCACCCTCAAAACAGGGAGGGAAGCATAGCAGTGAAGAATTTTCTTGAATCGTCTTCAAACATTTTTCTAATATGCTGAAAATGTGCTTCCTGCTTTCATCTTCCCTGTCTCTACTCCTTCCCAATGTTTGCTTTGTTCTTAAGATAAAATGGTGCATATCATTAACAGTCTTTAATGGACTTAGTATTGTTTTGATTTTTTTTTCTTTTAGTGCTGTAGTTTGTACCTGCAGCTGCTTACAAAGTATTTCAAACAACCTAAAACAAGTGGCCTGAATGATTCAAGATTATTGGTAAGGGCACACAGAGCCTTTCAACTCCCTAAGACAAATTAAAACACATCATAAGAGGATAGTGATGAAAGCCATAAGCAATTACGTCCTAAAGTTTTATATGAAACAAATGTGGCGCACTGAGTGATCTATTCCATATTGAGAAGCCCACTACATGCGGCACTGGTTAACAGGAGTTGGCAGTCTCCAAAGAATGGTTGCAGAACCAGTGCTTTATGAAATGAATTGCTCTTTTAGCCCTGAAAGAGGTGCTTTAGTTCAGAATTTACACACTACATAAAGATGCGTTAGGTATGGCAAGCCTTTATGCAGAGTAGTAAGGATGTGGACGAATTCCATGACCACTTAACTCTTCGTTGCTGCTCAGAGATCTCGGTGAAGTTTAACAGCACGAATATTCACAGTACCAGATGGTCTGGAATTTAACTACACAGAGGATGGAGTGGGAGGGAAAGGAATAACCTTTACCTTCACTGAAATAATCAAACTATATAATACAGTTTAGTCAGAGTATTTATTTTTTTTTCTAGTTGTGCTTCCTTCTTTTTACAAAGGCACTGCCAGAAGGCAGCCCTGATAGCTGGCTCCAGGAAAACAAAGGTGCCAACACACAGGGAGAAAGCGGACCTGCTCTTGGACTGAGCCAGCAAAGGGGAAGATACAAACAAATACAACTTGTGTGTGCTCAACCCACCTGGCCACAGGTCCCTCACAATTACCTTTCCTGACAATGTTGTAGAAGAGAATGCACAGAGACTATCTCAGTCCCTGGCTGGTATTGCTACCAGCCCTCATACTATTGTTCTGATATATTAGATCCTTTACAGCTGATGTCCCCAGACCAAGGATATTGGCCTCTGAAGAATATCATAAGAAAACAAGCACTCCATGTAGCCATACGTTTCACGTGTCCACTAACTGGTTGTGGGCTTGTCTTGCTTCCACCAGAGACCCTTTAATTAGTTGAAAGACAGAAAATGAAGTATTAAAGGGTGCCTACAATGCCTCACATCAAGCAATGTAAAGACCAAAATAATCTGTTAATATTTTAGACAACTTTGCTCCTAATTTCTTATGTCATATGCTTCTGGAACCAAAAACTAAACTCAGAAAAGCAACACCATTCGGAGGACAACACAACATAACATGTAATTGCACACAAAGCAGGAACGAGGATCAAACCCAACAGATCAGAATAACCACAATCAATAATTCAAATTACTCAGTAATTTTAAAAAGGTAGAGTATTTTATGGTCCTTAATCCTACACATCACCTGATATTACACTTCCATTTTTCATTCAACCAAATGTTCCCTGCAGATATGCAACACCTGCACTCCAATACCTAGGAAAAGTGAGAAGCTTTATAGGTGAACTCTAATCATCCAGTGATTAGTCGTATTTCATGCAAAGTGCCTACAAAGTTCAGAGCACAAAAGGGAATAATACCTAAAACAACCACAGTAAATTAAATTCTTCTTTGTTTCCAGAACTCTTAAAGAGTTTTAAGCATATTTTAGGTTTGCAAGAATAAACAGTGACAATTTGTTTTTCAGAGGATTTGGCTAAATTAAGCTATCATTAAATCCACCCTGAGTACAGTCATCTGCAGACTCAAGCACTCAGAGAAATGCTCTGGGAACCTTTGAATGCTCCTTGAAATGTTAAACATATAAGGTTCCTCAGACATGTTTTTCTGAGCTCTCTTGCACAGCACACTAGCAAAGGATTTTGCTCCCGGTTTTGCTATTCCTGTGCATTGTGCACCCTCTACTGGCAAAAAAACATATTTTTAAGCATGAAAACCCTTTCCTGGTTTTACCGTCAAAGCCTTTTATTAAATATATTTTTACGTATTTTCTCAGGTATTTCAGCTCTCTTTTACTTCGTGCCACACAATAGCTGAACATATTTATATGAACTTTTAATTAAGGTACTAACACTTTAAGTAGATTGTCACAATGCTATTATCATGCAGGTAGTTACGTTGATTCATGAGAATTCTGTTGTAATCAAGGTCACTCTTGCCATCTCAATATTAACATTATATTTACTTAACCCAAAATCAATAAATGGCTCTCTTAGGCACTTGAAATCTTAAAGCCCTGTCCATCTACTGCAGACACACTGCAATATCCCTTAGCTTAGCACAATTTTAATGCAGTTTGCAGTGTTGAATATGATTTTGTCTGGACTTTCTGATTTAATTAGAATACAAAGTAACGATAACCAGGAAGTCCAAAAGTTACAGAAAAGAAGCAAAAATGAATCTAAATTCATCAGCCAAGTGCTAATCCTAACTATGCAAAGGAAAAAAACCTTATGAGTATGCCTTAAAAAGTAGTTGTATGCAAATTCAAGATTCTGGATGAGATAGCAGCAACAAAAGCACAATTTAAATTACTGCTCTCAATTAGATCAAGGTAGTCAGAGCAAATGCATCCTTACCCTAAGCCAGAGGGACTGGCAGATGTCTTACACTGGATATACACAGAAAAGCTTACAGCTCGTCTGCAGTATGCCTGTATCAGATGCACCCTGAGATGGTAGAATTCTTGTAAATTTTATAAACCATCAAACCGAAACAAAGAGAAGATTGTATCTGATTAACTTCTACTAAAGATTGTAAGTAGTCATGTTGTGCTGTTAATTTATATGAACAGGACGTAAAGGCCTAGTTTTAGAGATGTAGGTACTCAAAATGAGTTGACAGATACATGCATACTTGGCACCTCCCCAGTAAAAAAAGATTTTGCTGACTTTGACAAAACAAGGGTGTATTTTTTATGCTATTACCAGTTTTTCAGACAATCTGTACCATGAATCGCATGCAGTTGTTGTCATAAATATATTTCATTCAGCAGCATGCAGCATTTGAACAGTTTCCAAAAGTAGAATTAACTCCATTCTTTGTTTTGAATAAATCTGTGTTCCCATAACAATTGATTACAACATTGCCTTTATAATAGTTAAAATGGATTATCATTAAAATCAATGTACACCAACTCCAGCATTTATAAAGAAATTACAGAAAGGGGCCTGATCCTATAAGTAACATTTTTCCCTACAAATCCATACTAATTTACTGATAGGTCACTGTTAAACAGACATGCTACACCAAATAGTGTTAACAAAAATAAGCAAGACTTTGGTTAGAAGGATAGAATTTATCAGCTTTGTAGCATATGGTTCAAAAAACGTTTTAGCAAATACCACATGTATTAATGCTGTTAAAGCTACTGTTTTGGTATTACAGCATAATGACTTTATGTACCTCAAAATTATGAGTTTTACTTGTACGTATTATGGTCCTAAAAATAAGCTACAATCTCTCCCCTCTTATGGGTGTTATAACATTTCTAAATTCATACACAATAGGACAATTTAGCATATGAACTCTTAGTCTCATGAGCAAAATTCTTATACTTTCATACCTAGCTTTCTACTTCCGATGTCTATCAACTATCTGAAGTGACTTCTTTGCTGTAAAATAAACATGTTTTGGTAAACATTTAGTAATTATTGCTTATGCCTCCCCACACACACACCCAAACACCACACTTCCTTTGGAACGTCTTCCACAGTCTTCTTGTAATCAATGCAAATACCTAACTTAAATTTCTTCATGTTTTTTAAGCATAACCGGAGACTACGTGAATATTCACAGGTTACATTAACTTGTTTTTATCCTGATACTTTTCCTCTCTAGCTTTTGCAAATGGCTCTCCATAGTAACAAGAATGAAAAGCTTTCCCTGGCAAGTACTGCTTTGTGTCAGATTTCAATTACACAAACCACCTGAACTGACATTTCAAAAACAAAACATAATTTAGTATTTTCAAAGAAAGAGTAAATCACAGTCGAGATTAGGTACTATACAGATTCTGTACATGTTTAAGGTAGTGACTTTAAACTACAGATGACAAATTTAGAACTGATATACGTACCCAGAGCAAATGCATATCATACATATGTGTATATATAGAGAGAGAAAAACACACACGCTATCTTTCAGCCTATTTTGCTTGCTTTGTAGGATGAGAAAAGCATCCATCCTGTACTGTTCACATACAAGCGTTCTTGGTGTCACTACCTTACACATACACAAAACCAGATAAATAGACACTACCTAGCTTCTGTATTGAAAACCACATATTTTGTTATAAAATTGAACTAGCATACTCAATGTCAAAAATCTAATTGTTTACACCTGAAATCCTTTTATCTGGGACAATATTTTTGTCTGCTTTAAGGTCTTCAGAAATTGGACTGATCCACTAGTTTGTACTATGTCAAATCTCTATTAACCAAGGTTCTCAGACTCTGCTGCTAATTTGCAGTGGTGAACAATTATTCACATTTGTAATATATCCCCTTGTCTGCACTTGGACAAAACTGCATGATTAACCATTAATTTTTTCCACTGATTCACATACACTACTTGTTGCCATGATTCCTTTGACGCAAATAAGTACCAACACCCAAATCTTTCATGCATCCCAAACCACTTCAATACATACTCCAACATGCATAGCATAGTACTATCACACATGCTCTATCGTTAGGTTACACTATCAGTTTTACATGAGCTAGTTCAGGTACTAGCGGTCTAATTGGAGTCATGCTCGTAACTAGGCAGCTAAAACTAGGTCTCAGCTGTGTTCTGCTGCTGCAATTTAGAGTTTGCTAGTACACAGACAACTATTTTAAAAGCTCAGGAATACCTAGAAGGCAGTACAGGTACAGTTGTTGCCTGGTCAAAAACACCACTGAAGAAATGGGTAAAACCCAAGAGGTGCTGATTGAAAGCAACTTAGTATTTCTGTGAAAACATTGAAATTCCTTAAATACAACATCAGATTTTTTTTCAGATATTTACTAAAAACAACTGAAATGGATGAAATCAAAACACAGTATGCCCTGCTTTCTCACTTGCTACATTTCACACAAAAAAAACAGTATCTCAGCATCTTTTTTTTAAAAAGTAATACATTAGCATATTTTTGCTTTAACTTCCATTTCTGCTTTTTAAACTCAGTTTCAACTCAGTGAAGTAGCCAACAAATATAGATTTAATTATACAGAAAAGATGCTTTAACTGCAGTGCAAATTCAATACCGAAAATCCAAAGAAAGGAGCCCTGCTTGAAATGTGTACAGATCAATTCATTATATTGGTTTGAAAAGAGTTGTACTTTAATTTAATACATAGATTACCAAAGGCCAGAGTTGATAAAGTCCTGTATTTCAGGGGGTAAGTTTTACTGAAAAACTGATCATCTGTAAGATAGTTACTTAATGTATCTTTTTTTTTTTCTCTAAATGACACAACTATTAGGAGCCCCTCAAACTCCTATTGCTAACTATACTAACTGATATCTATTGAAAACTTGCAAGACAATTTGAATTTAAAGCAGAATATTAAGGATCAGCTGACACCTCATGAAAACCTTGAAAGACTTCAATTTAGACACAATATTTTTATATTACATCTTTTCTCTAGGTTTCTTCAACCTTCTTCCTCTTGCTAGATAAGGCGGAATCAAGTCAGACTTGGTGGTCCATACAGATGACGACATCAAGAAGCCATATGATTAGAAAGACCAGAAACACCAGGACCTAATTCACTTCTTTCAATGAAACTACACTTAAAAACAAGCTTAGCAATTTGTTCCATAATTAAATATATAAATGCAATTTAGCACAACAATATGAGAAGCCAAAATATGGTCTTTAAGATAAACTGTTTCAGTAATGTTTTTTTAAATGCTCTTTAAAACATCAACAGATTCATGAGCTTTGACAAAGAACACTGTGTTAGCAAAGACAAGATAAATCTGTAATAATGGCATCAGAATTACCATAAACTGTTGGCATGTCTGAAATTTTATAACCATATTTATTTTATCAGTTTTTACTTTCATTCATTTTCTCTATTTATTCTTATATAAGCTGTATACAATCATTCACAATTCCATCTAAATGCATGCACAGAATAAGCTTGCTATCTTATGCAACAAAATACAATCTTGCTTATGAAAATAAGTTCACAAAACCTTCCACTTCACATTTTCATCAGGAGAAATATCTTGAAACAAGGCTGTGATCAATACATCATTATTATTTACCCCAAAATCACAAGACTTCACTGATTTGGGGGTATTTAACTTCGTTTTTGCTGCAGAGCTGACACTATACAAACACTCTCTGATCCACACACATCAGAAACACAGATCTTGCTAGCACTGCCACCTGCTGTTGATGTTGTTTCCTGCTCAATAGTTTGAAAACACCAATTTTGTACAGCTAATTTCACTTAGTCTATAAGAAAGACACATAATCAACATTGATTTTTTAACCATTTTAAACACCACTCATTGTTACAGTTTCTTTTGGCAGCAGATGCGTAATTATGTTCTTCTCATGCTTTTTTAAGCACACAGAATAAAGAAGCAAGACCTTCTGTCTACTTTGGAAGTGTTTGTTTAGGATCCTGTATGTGTTTCCTAATAGGTTTTAGCAGAATAAAAATTAAAGAGTAAATCAACTATTTACAAATTTATTAAAATCTCATGTTAATTTTTTTAAACCTGACAAACCTAGCACAGAAATTCAAGACATGTTAAAGAAATAGTTTCTACTATACTTAGGAAGTAGACCTACTAAATTGTGTTGTGGGATTTTATTATTTCTTCAGTTAGGCCTTCAGCTTTACAGTATCAATAAAATGCTAAGAATTTAATCTGAGGGGGCATTACCAATGGAAGAGAGACAATTACATGTTTCCTTTGCGACTGTCTTTCAAACTATCCTAAGTTTCTATATAGACAAAAATGCAGCCAAATTAAAGAAGAATTTTATTTCTGAAATTCAAACTTGGCACATGTACATTTTTTTAGCTTTATCTATGTTTATAGGCATGTGTGATTTTATCATTTTTGATTTATGTATAAATTTGTTTTATGTATATAAATATATTTAAACATATAATATGGTCTATCTACTACTAAATTTCAGAGGGCAGTAGCTTAGCCATGCTATCCTGATGGTTGGCTTATACTGCTGCTCATAATATTGAGCTGGAAGGGAAATCTTCCTTTTCCAGTGCCTGGTCTTGAAGGCTGAACTCAGGACAAAGTTCATCACTAAAACTGTTGAAAAGAAAAAAGAGGGACTGTGGGACAAAAAGCAACTGACGATCTTTTTAGGCAGATTTGAGGAATCAAACTGAGGATTTGTTACTACTTTTTGTGGCAGTTCTTTCTTCTAGTCACTATGCTGACCGTAAAGAATCCTTTAGGTATACTACTTCCCTTACACAGACCAGGAACTGTAGAAAGACAGCAGAGGGACTGGGCTGACAGAACAATGACACTGGCAATGTTAAGACCCTATAAGAATATAAATGACATTTGTTAAGAAAAGAGTAGATAAGTAGTCAATACAGTAATGACAATAGTTAGGTTCAACTACTTCTTACGGAGAGAGACAGAGGAGAATATGACAAAGTCGTACTATGAGTGACATGAAATAGGTAAACGAGAAATGACTCTTCACTCTCTTGCAATACAGTAAGAATCAAAAGAGCGCCTACTAGGTAGCAGGTCCTAAGCAAAAACACCACCACAAAAAAAAAGGTTTTCTCCAAACAGCTTGCAGTTAAGCTGAGGAGGTCCTTGCTAGAGAACACTGCATATGCTAGAAGTTAATAATTCGGGGGGGGGGGGGGGAAATTGAAACCCTTCTGTTAGAAAAATTCCTTAACTGTTAGTAACTACCAACACCATCACTAAGGTGAGCGGGTCTCAGGAAGAGTTCTTTCATTTTTTAACACCATGGCATATGTTTTTAATCACTGCCAAGAAAGTGACACACATCTTGGACTAAACAAACTGAGAAAGCACCAGCCTGAAAACAAGAACACCCAAACTATCTGAGAAGAGTAATAGAATAGGAAATTACAACAGGAGGTCACCATGCAGGAAGTTGCAATTTGCATAACTACATTGAAGACTTAACTGTGATTGGGTGGGAGAAAAATATGGAAAGAAGTTGGGGTGAGATGAAGAAGAGCAAGGAGGAGGAAAGGAGTAAAATGAGCATGAAATCTATAGTAGGAATCACAACTGCAGATATAAGTAGATCCAGGAGATGGACAAAGGTTTTAAGCTGGTAGATACAAAATTAAGTTCCAGGATGGCTACAGTTAAGGGTATGTGGAAGGAGAGTGTCAGCTTTTTTAAGGGAATATGGTCAAGGGCCTTTTTCAATGCAGCAAATGAGAAAAGGAGGAAGCCACAAACAGGAACATACAAGTACCTGACTGACAAATTATAAGGGAGGCGGTGGTGAGAGCCAAACCTGGTCAGTCCCACTAATTGGTGAGGACACATAAGAGTGCAGGAATGTTTATTCCAGCAAGGTTATCTTGATTGCAGACCTGGTCAGTTGGGAAACCAAGGGGAAAGGGGGAAGCCAGAAACCAAAATATACCAGGAGACACACCTGACAATGCAAACATGGAGACAAGAAGCAAACCTTGCCCGTCACACTAGCTGATGGGCTACCAAGAAACTCCGGCCTCCACTTTGAGGAACATCCACCTGGACTTGGCAACTGGTAAGTCTGCAAACCCAGGGGCCCCACACTGTGAGGGGTGCAGGGGTCATTAGAGCTGTACAGAGCCATGGGGGGACATGCAAGGGCAGGTGGAGCCAGGAGGAACAAAGAAAGCGCAGACAGAAAGGTCTACAAATGGGTCCAGGCGCGTGTAAAACAAGGCCAGTCAGTACACTTGCCTGGCTGAGCCCCACACCTGATCCCTCCAGACTGGCCTGTCTTCTTGCATCTTCTTATTAAAACTTTTCTCACCTACCTCTCTGCGTAATCTCACTCTGTCCCATCCGTGCTGCAAGGACTTGGTGCCAGACACGGGGGGCACCTGTGTGTGTGCATGAGTGGAATTTGGGTCCAGCCACTGGAGTCAGACGGGGGGTGTGGGTGCCCCTGGCCTGTGGTGTCACGAGACGGGAGCGAGTGGGGGATCCAGCAGCGTGAGCGTGGGGGTAGGTGTGTGTCCCAAAACCAGTTTCTGGGGNCTGGAGAGTGTCCCCTGTGTGCTGCACTAGTGACCTTCTGCCGCTGCCAGCCCAGGAGGAGGAGGGGGCTGGGCTGTCTGCCCTCCTGGTCCTGCCCGGTCTCTGTGGGGGTGCTGGCGGGGGCAGCGTGAGTGACCGGCTGTGTCAGCGTCTGTGTGTCTCCGGGACAAGTGCTCAGTTTCTGTACTAGCTGAACCTGCAAATGGGGAAGGGTCACACGTGTCCCTCAGCCTGGGCAGAGACCCCGGGTCCCTGGGCACCGAGCTGGGCTGCATCAGCTGGGCAGGAGAGGTCCTGGGCTGCCTGGAGGAGGCAGCCGCTCAGATACCCCTTAACAAAGGGACCGAGTGTAACCTGCCTTGATAGCAAGGGAGGAGGGGAGGAGTCTGAAGGAGTGCTGTTGAGCCCAAGAAAGGAGAAAGAGCAGTGCTTTCCCTAAGCGTGTAAATGTGCTTTTCTGGTTTTGTTTACTGATACCTCAATCAGTACTTACACATTAATTTTAATTGCCAGTGAATTTAGTTAAATACCCCGTGTCAAATCTGTTTTGCCCGTGACAGCAACTAGTCGGTGATTATTTTCAACTGTTTTCCCTGTCTCATTCTCCCTATTCTCTCCCCCTTACTCCCCCTCCTGTTTTGCAGGGGTAACAAGGGGTTGTTTGGGTGCTTGGCTGTCAGCTGAGGTCAGCACACCACACTTACAGTCAGATATACTTATGGTTTTACATGACTAGATAAAATATACATAGATATATCTCTATATACACATCTATATATACATATCTATATACCTAAAAATTTGAATATTGCTGTAATCTCTTAGCAAGAAGTTTAAACCTCACTGTTAAGGTATGTTATGAGTCCTGGTCTGCTGGCTGTTTTTGCCAACTCAGAAGTTTTTGTTCAAGGAAGCATAGGCTCCTCTTATGAATATGGTGTAATTTTTATATTCCCCCAGCCAAATGGAAATTTGTAAGATCCACTGAGAGCATTTCTGAAGCCATAAAGTGGTGTTAGCTCAGCACATCAGTTTCAACCCCTTGTGAAAATATAAATGTTTACAATTGAGATGTGAATTCAAGCTCCAACTTACTGGGTGAAGCTTCACCCAGCTTATTGGGTGAAATCCTACGATCACTGAAATCAGTGATTAAACTAACTCCATAGAGGCAGCATTTCATGCCTGAAGCTTTACAGCATTTTTCTATTTGCCTAATATAGGATAATGAACAACAACATTCTGAAGCATCTAAGGAAGATAGGTCACAGTTTCAGTTCAGTTACAGATTAGTTCAAGAGCCAATGCTAATACTACTGATACTAGTGGGGCAAAACTTTGACCGTATTCAAGTGAAACCACTGCAAAAGCAGAAAAAGCTTAAACAAACTAGAACAGTTACACAATTATGGTATATAAAGAGAAACTGACATACGGGGTTGGGACAAACCATCATTATCATGATGAAGGATGAATGTAGTTGCAGGGAAATGAAAAAATGTTTCTCCGAAGGTAGATATGAAAAAATGGAGGGAGAAAAGTATACAGGCACGTATTATGCCCATATACAAACACAACTGAAAGATCAAAAGATAGTAAAATTCCTAATAAACATTTTTTGGAAAGCGAGAGTTATTTGCCTACGTTTATAGAAAAATCTTTCCCTTTTACATTAGTAGTAACCTATATCCACAACGGAAAGAAAAAAAAAAAAAAAGACAGTTTTGATTTGAAGGAAGCCTTATAAATATGTTGCACATTCAGCACTCTGCTACAATCCTCCCCTGACGCTCATCCAGATGAAAATACACAGTCACAGTGTCCTTTCTCATTGTGCCAATAGGTATTGTAATCATCTAGCAATCAAGTAAATTTTAGCATTATCATGAAAATGCAAGGGTATCTAAGTGCATTTATTTCTTTTTTTGAGAGGGTGATGTTGGTGTAAAGGTATGTCTTTGGAGACAAACTTAACCCTGTTTTATCCACCAAAGGTTAAAGATTGAAAATACCTTTTGTATGCACATCTTCCTGTATGTTCCCTGCCTGTTTGTAAGTGGATAACATGGTTCTGCTGAAAGGTTATATTTGTTGTAATAGCTTGCTTCAGAAATCTCAATTTATAAACATTATGGTTTGGGGCACTATGTTGTATGTTTGGAGAAAGTGGTGCAGTATGTCAGAGGGCTCTTGCACTGTGAATGTTATCTGCTCATTGCTGGGAGCTCTGGCTGATTAAAACAAGACCGTTGTACCTTGCAGGTGTAGGGTGAGTCCTAGATCAGTCAGTGATCTAATGCATAAATAGAAGGATCAGCATGGGTCTTTCATTAAGAAGCTGTCTGAGATGCTAGCTGCTGCCCTAGCTACCTGGCAATGTGCTGACAGCTAGAGGAATTGCCTAGGAACAGGAGGAAAAAAACTGGCTTAGGCAAAGTCCCTGAGCTGCAAGCAGACATAAGAATTTAAAGTTCCTAAAATATAGCAACAAAGTTTGTAAGCAAAGTTCTCGGACTAAAAATAGGAAAGCTGAGTAACTAGGAATAAGTGACTCTGCCTTTTAAATCATTGCTGAACAAGATCCCTTAGCAGCTGAGCAAGTTTCCATACAGTGTGTAGTCCATGCAGAGAAAATTAAGGATAAAAAGAGGAAATAAAGGGAAACAATTCATATTTAAGTTGGTCAGAAAGAAAGCCAAAAACTCTGCTTAATAGAGAACTTGAAGAGAAGCCTGACCCCCAGAGAGTGTGAGAAAAAGCAAATCTGGCCATCATTTCAAGTGCTAGAGGCACTTTTCTGAAGGTTGCATAAAATAACTTTGCAAACCACTGGGTATAAGGATGTGCCATACTTAATCTAAACCTTTGGTTGTTTCAAGTTTTCTAGCCCCCAGGCAATGGCAAATCTTTCTGTAACAGCTTATGCAGGGTGAAATTGAGATCATACACAAGAGATAGTGGCTTACACAAGGGAATGGCTTATTTGCCATCATTACAATGATATTTCCTGCCTATTTAAACACACCTATGGTGTCTAGCTAGAATGAGAAATGGACATAGCAATAGAGACTTCCTGCAGAATTGTATGTACAGTCACTCTCCCTTAATTTTCTTAAGGACACTAAGCAGCCCTTAGCAGTGCTTGGCTTCTAGGCATCTCTTAGTAGGCTGACCTCTTTACATTTAAATAAGTTAGTTTGCTTAAAAGTAGGGTGCTCCTTCTATCCAAAGTTCAGCTAGTTGCTGCACCTGATGACAAATGTCACAAAAAAAAAATTCACTAAATGCAAACCCTACGTGGACATGATTTCTACTGAGATGCCAGTAGCTATTGCGACGTGTCACATTAGAGAAGGCGTGCATAATAAATCACAGTTTTGACTGAATCGTAAAAGTTTTTTTAATCCACCCTGTAAAAAAAAACTTACCCTGAAATCAATACTCAGTGCTCATTTGTCAAGCAGACATGATTAGTATAGATGAGGAAAGTCAGGGAGAGGAGGAAAATAATGTGGGGAAAGGGAGGATGACTACCTGATTTAAAGGTGTGCAGCAATTTATGCCCATTGCCTTTGACTGCTAGTAGCTAGAGTTTCTGGTATGCCCAGACAGTAATAGGAAGGAATGACAGAGGATGAAGGAGAAAAAAGCATCACTTCCAGGCAAAACAAGCACCTGTAGCAAATTCTGTTGTGTATTTTCAGGAGCAAGAATCTCCTCCTCTTTAAAAGCTATTTAAATTCTATCAGGAAATCAGCACTTTGATGAAGAACACCTGGTTCAAATTGAACTATGGCTGTAAATAACTATTTTCTTTAAAACACTCACAGACACTTTGCTTATGAAAAAAAATACAGCCCATTTTCATCTAAATATTGAGAGACTTGGATCCTTCTGCAGTCTTAGCAGAAACTTGAATGTCCAGGTAGCATAAATTTCTAAACATGCTTCAGCTGGGGCATGCTTAGTTACCTATATTCCTTTTAAAGATGGGACTAAGCCTCTGTTAAGTTTAAATAGAAACTGTCTAGCTGCAGAGCTGACACTAATGGCAGCCTGGAGTCAGGGGCTTTTGCTACAGCAACATTGTGTCCCTTTAGTTAACTATTTTACAGAGTGGTCTGCTTATGTATGAAAGTGGTCTAAAGTTGTCTTCGATTGCAGTCTTGGCAAGCCCAAATGGGTAGAAGAGGTGAGCTTCCTTAGGGCTCTGGCTGCCCAGCACTTGTGCTGTGTGCTCTGTACAGCATCACTCTGCTCTGGGTCACTTCAGAGCCTTGTAAAGGCACAGCTCCCCACATCTCCCCTCCCCACTCTATGCTCAGCTGCCATTTATAAAGGTTAGGAGGGCTGATGAAGTAATTGATCTGATTCTGCTTCAGTTACAATGTGAGGGAAAATCCAGCTGACTTTATTGGAAATAGAATCACAATTTTAATAAAGATAGAAGAGAAGGAAACTCATGTGTTAGGAAACCTAATCCTTTTACCAGCTTATGCAGAATTATTTCTGATGGGAAAAGCATAGGTGGCTACACTGATCAAAAATACAAGCTTAGTTTTATTTGCACCTAGTTCTGCAGGACGAATCCGGATGTGGAGCACAATGTCTTTTTTGGCTATAAGAATTCTGTAATCTTAATGATCACATCATACCAAGATGAGGTATTAAATCAAATGTCTTGTCCGGTTTGCAGTTGTAATGATTTGCCCGGAGGGTCTTTGCGTGTGGTAATTGCATACCATCCTTTCAAAGTGGAAACAATGTGTTTGGGAATGAATACTTGAGATCTACAGAATGTTTACAGAGAGAACAGAGGTAATTGTAGAATCGATATGTCCTTTAAAACTAAAGGTTGTGTTGGTTAATATTTTATACAGAGAAATAGTTATACTGCATAAGAAACCTGATGTGAAACACACATCTCTTGTAAATTTAATGAATCAACCCAAACACCTTGTATTATCTGAAAATAATATGAAGGATTTAGAAGAATCTCTGAGCATCTGAAATTGGTGTATAATATTTCAAGCTGAAAATAAAGGGAATAAAAGCAATTTTGGAACCCTCTTTGGGGGTCAACAGCTATTTGTAAGAGATGAGATCCACCTGACTACACAGGGCAAAGGTGTCTTTGCCAACAGCCTGCTACGGCTGGTAAGAAATCTGGTGGGGAGAGCTTTAAACTAGGAATGACTGGGGAGGGAGAGATTCTTCAACAAGTGAAGAAGCTGTGAGTGGGGTAGGCAAACCAAAGGCCTGTGGTGATGGGTGCAGAAGGGACATAGTAATCAACAAAACAGAGCTGAAGTACAATCTTTTTGAGCATAGGTATGTAAAGAAGGAAGTACCTGCAGAACAGCCTTGTGGGGAAAGCTTTCAAGCCTGTACTGGGGAATCAGCACACTTGGGTGCCCCTCTGTGGTGCATTGACCCAGGCTGGACACCAAGTGCCCACCAAGCTGCTTTATTACTCCCCCTGCTCAGCTGGACAGGGGGAGAAAAATATGATGAAAGGCTCATGGGTTGAGATAAGGACAGGGAGATCACTCACCAGTTACCATCATGGTCAAAACAGACTCAACTCGGGGAAATTAATTTATTGCCAATCAAATCAGAGTAGGATAATGAGAGACAAAACCAAATCTTAAACCACCTTTCACAGACCTGTCCCTTCTTCCTGGGCTCTACCTCCTCCCCCTGAGTGGTGCAGGGGGACGAGGAATGGGGATTGTGGTCAGTTCATCACACATTTTTCTCTGCTGCTTCTCCTGTTCCAGTGTGGGGTCCCTCCCACAGCGGAGAGTCCTTCACAAAATTCTCCAATGTGGGTCTTTCCCATGGACTGCAGTTCTTCATGAACTGCTCCAGTATGGGTCTCTTCCACAGGGTGCAGTCCTTCAGGAATGGACTGCTCCTGTGTGGGGTCCTCCATGCAGGTGGTTATCTGCTCTTGTGGCTGGAACACTTCCTGCCCTCCTTCTTCACTGACCTTGATGTCTGCATGGTCATTTCTCTCATGTATTCTCACTCCTCTCTTCCAGCTGCTGTTGTGCAGCAGTTTTTTTCCCTTCTTAAATATGTTATCACAGAGGTGCTACCACTGTTGCTGATGGGCTCAGCTTTGGCCAGCAGTGGGTCTGTCTTGGAGCCATCTGGAATTGGCTCATCAGACACAGGGGAAGCTTCTAGCAGCTTCTCACAGAAGCCACCCGTGCTACCAAAACCTCTCCATGCAAACTCAATACACTCTCTAAAATGCCTCTAATGCATGTTGCATGAAAATTAAAACAGGAGGAGTTATAAATCTGCAGGCAGTCACAGGCTACCTCATTCAGTTCAAGGAAGTATGGTGGGACTGGACACACAGCTGGAGCTCTGGAGTGCTGTGATGGATGGATACAGGCTCCTTAGGAGGGACAGAGCAGGAAGGCAAGGAGAAGGAGCTGCCCTTTGAGCTGCCCTTTATGTGTGAGAGCAACCAGAGTGCATGGAGCTCTGCCCAGCAGCCAGCTGAGAGCTGTGGGTGAAGTTAGCAGGCAGATCAACATGGTTTCTGTTGCAGTGGGTATCTGCTATAGACCTTCTGACCAGGAAGAAGTAGTAGCTGAGGCCTCCTTTAGATGACTGGAAGGAATATCACACTCCCAGGCCCTAGTCCTTATGGGGGACTTAACCACCCAAATATCTGCTGGAGGGACAACACAGAAGGGTTCAAGCAATCTTGGAGATTTTCTAGAATGCATTGATGACAACTTCCTGACATGGGTGACTGAGGATCTAACAGGGAAGAGTGCTGTGCTGGACCTGTTACTTACAAGCAAGGAAGAACAGGTGATGGATGTGAAAGTCAGGAACAGCCTTGTCTGCAGTGACTATAAGATGGTGGGGTTCATGATCCTAGGAGGATAGAGCAGGGCAAAAAGCAGGATCACAGCAGTGGGTTTCAGGAGAGCGGACTTTGGCCTCTTCAGGGATCTGCTTGCCCAGTAATGTATTCTATGTTATTACAGCTTTTCAGGCTTTCTGCCACAGCCATCTAAATATTAGATTTTTCAGAAAAATATATGTATCTATGGGTAACTTCCAATCCTATGGTAGGAGAGTATTTCAAAGAGAGAAACACTGATTTTATAAGCAGTTTTGTTTTCATTTGTACCTTAATGTCAGAGACTATATTGATATGAATAAATATCAGTATATTCAAATGAATACAGCTGAATTCTCCACCCCACCACTCCCCATCCAGGCAGGAAACTTTGAATATCTGTGTAATGCCTTTATTATTTGCTTTCAAACCCTTCCTTAAAACCCCTTTTTGGAGCAATGCCTACAAGGACATGCAGTGGCTAAAGTACTCATGAGTGGTCTCTGATTCCTGTCAGAACAATCAGTTCAGGCTTATTGTTTCCTCAGATGCCTCTGTACAGCTGTGCTCATCTTTTACTTCTTCCCATGCTTGCATTGTAGGATATTCCAAGAAGGAAGAGTGTTCATACTGGTTAGTTCTTTCATTTTGTATTTCTAGTCTGTGTTTGTATGGGAGATCCTTGCCTTTTTGATAATCTTGTCTAAGATAATCTTGTCTAGATACGGTGACAGTACAGTTACTACTGGTAAAGCTTTTGATATTATTACTGTTTTTACCAGCTGAGGATCTGATCTGATTGCATAAACATAGCTCCATTATTTGGCCTGGAACTGTCTCTCCCTAAAAACAGATGACCCATCAGGAATATAACTTTTAATACTTGGCATCCCATACTCTCCTTCACTGCTCAGCAGAATTCAAAACCAAAGTATTGCCTCTTTGAATTAATTTTGTCACAACTGGGCAGGTTTTTTGTATAACCCATTGCTTCAGTATTTCATTTTTCTCTCTCAGTTTTAAGCCTGATGGGAAGAAAATCTCTAACTACTCAAACTTTTCTGCCTTTTTGATTAATTTAGTACTAATCAATTTAATGGGACTGTTCAGGAAAAATAAGTGCAATTGCGCCTCACTAGAATTAAAATCCCTGTCACTAAGCTAGTTGTTTCACTGCCAGAGAATGACAATGGATTTAGAGTTACAGAAGAGATTACATCAGCTTCCTGTTGTGCATTTTCTGTTCTTTGCTCTATTCTTTTCTTCACAGCAAATGTCGTTGAGTCATAAAATCTAATATATTCTCAGTAGTCTCTAATCAGGCAATAGAAAATACATGATCAGTTCCACTGTGGTTTTGCAGATCAGACATTGTCTTTCTACTATGCTGTGAAACTAGGCTACAACTCTTGAACATTCCACAGAAACTCTGTTTTGGCCTTTCTCCAGATGAGAGAAAACAGCTGGCTAGAGGACTGAGGAAATATAGTAAAAATAAAATAAACTTAGGATTTAAACACTTATATGCACAATACATTAGAAAATTTAATCTTCACTGAAAAATGTAGGAGAAACTTCATATTCGGTTCCCATCCTGTTTCCTCTACTTCATTTTTTATGGGTGTCTTGAAATGATGGAACTCTACATTTGGGTTCTGCAGTAACTTCCTATGGTATAAAATACATTGCTGTGTCAGTAGTGACTTCAGGCTGCTTTTGTACTCCCTAAAAGCACATCAATGAAGGTTCACTTTAGCACCAGCAGGTTTTGTTTATCATAATCCAGGGACATATTCTGATAACAGGTACCTGATCAGCTAACCAGGCAGCTTCTCTTTCCTTAGAAGAAACACTCCAGTTTTCACAACAGCATTAAAATGACGCAATTTTTTTGCTTTTAATTTTTGTGATTGGAAAGATCATGAATTTCAGCAGAAATGAAAAAAAAAACACCACCACCAAAAAAAAATCCCAACGCATATTTAAATTACAACAAAAACTTACTCAACAACTTCAGAGAGCTTGCATTAATTTAATAATTTATATGTCCTACTTCTTAAATATAATAGAGTAACTGCCTGTTTCCACTTTGTTTAGTGTCTTTTCTCATTATTATAATGGATACCATTAAATATCCAATCCTATCCTAAGCTGATTTACATCAGGTTTAATGTAATTTGGAACCTTTAAGGATTATGGGTATATTTGGTTTCTCATTAGTTTCTGACAATCAAAATGTGCAAAAGAAAAAGACTGCTATTACTGTAGCAGTATATTTAGTTGCTTCCTTTCTAATGCCCTTTTTATCTTAAGGGGAGGAAGGGAAGCAGTCGAGCACTTTATCAAATAAATTAATACATACTCCATATTTGGATTTTCTAAGCAAAAGTTATCAAGAACAAGAGAAAAATATCCACTCTGATCAATCTTTTAAGTCTTCTATTACTCTACTGAACTCTGAGCATCCAATCTCTCCTAATTTTTTTCCCCTAGTGCAATCATTGAGCTAGCAGAAGAAAGTCTCTGGGAAGTGAAAACATCCTTTTAAGACTTTTTTTTGCTAGAGTTATTTTTTTTGCTGTTGGTTTTCTTTGTTTGTTTTTGTTTGTTTCTTTGTTTTTGTTGTTGTTGTTCTTCTCCAAGTGCTTCCTCTATACTTGTTGCTCTTCCTCTGGACAGTTAGTGAACTCTGAAATGATCTTGCTCTCAATTATGTCAGAACACTGGGATCACTTTAACCTAACTGAGAACAAAACCGTCCCTAAATGTCAAAATGAATGATTTTTAAGGTGGTGTTTGTCCTCCATGGAAATGATTTCACACCACACTTTCTCCTGTGTGAAAAAGATTAAGAGAGTTCCATTTTTACCCATCATGTCATTACACTAATGTGTACCTCACTGACTCAATCCTATTCTACTTAAAAAAGTGAGACACTTTTTTCAAGAGTTATTTCTATTAATAACATGGTTTGCATGATTTGAATAAAATGAGTGATTAAAATGTCTCCAGGAGTATGACAGAATTATTTTTCCCCTCCTGTATGCGAAGCAACTTGGATACCTTGAGGTATACTTAAACTTTAAAGCTTGATATTGCGGAAGGTATTTTAATTTTGTAAAATGACTCAGTTCATGCAGAGTACCTTCTTCAAAATGCTAGCAACCCTGATCAAGGACTAAGTTGTTCTAATAAGGTAATTGTTAAAGTAACATCTTAGCTGTTTTCTTTAAATCAGTTTCATTATTCAGATCTATGATCTATGAAGTCTGTACCAGCTAGTAAAGTACAATTCATATTAAATTAAAATGATGTTTTTCTTTGACAAGACAATACAATGTTCTTTGTCATGCAATGAATTATATGGGTATACTTGTCAGTATAAATTTTCTAGCAACAGTAATAAACTATTCTATCATTCATTTTATTGCTGGAGAAAATAATCTTTTCTTATTCATACTGACGTAGCATTTCCATTACTCCTTAAGAAAGACTTGGTAATACTTCAAACTGAGTGTTATTAGAAAACATTCTATTACTGCTCAGTAAATATATTACTTTCTTTTCCATTATACTTGCCACCGTCCAAAGAAGGACTTGCTGTGATTACACTGGTCTGCTCTGGCATAGGAGCAGCCTACTTCAGAATCTGTCCATCCACAAAAGTAAGTGGCTTTTCATGGAAGCACCTCTCACATGCACAATGACATTGCAGTCGCACAGCTCACAATATGTCTCTCACCATCCAGTCCTAGCACCCATACACATGGTCAAAATAGCACAGATGTATAATTATATTTCTAATAAGCAGGTATTAGTCAACTTGGTAGAATTGTAAAACTACCCTACTTTTTACTTATATAAATGCATATGACATGTGCTTTGACTCTAGTTTCTTCTCAGTTCTGATTAAACAAGAAAGCCTCCAGAGTATTTATTCAGTATTCTGTTTTCAAAGGTTCAGATTCTAATTAGCAACGTATTTAACATTTTGAATTGGGAATATTCTGTGCTGTAAACCAATGCCCATTCAAGCCTCAGCTCTGCCCTGAAAAGGCAGGTCTGCAGCATCAACACTACGCTCTGAGCTGAACTTCATCTACAGTTCTCCTTCAGGTAACAAAGATAAACATTTGAGTCTTTGCTGAAGACATAGTATGCAAAACTGGTACCATCATTTAGACTTTAGAGGTAACATATATGAACCAGAAATTTAGTATTGCCATGTTAAACATATATTTAGTAAGCAGTAACTTATGAACATTATTTTACTTTCAGGTTGGTCTGGAAATATGCTGAAAAAATATTTTAGATTAATGGATCTATGTTTTTTGCTTTATTCTGTCTTATGTTTGTTGAGTGGATGGCAAAAGAGTGCTGGAGACTCAGGAAAAGGAAGACAATGTGCAGAAAAGAAAATTCACCCTTTCTGTAAAATTCTGTATGTAATCAGTCTCCTTACTGTCCAGTGAGACTTTTTGTGCTATGTTGGTCAATATATTCTTTTCATTCCCTCCCCTCTGTTGGATCTTTATTCCTGGAAAACAAGTAGGAAGTGGAACAGAAATCAGTAAAATTTAAGTCTTGTCCTGGTTCCCCCACATCCCACAATTTAAAATGTGGGATAATCAATATTAAGTGCTACTGTTCAGCTTTACTGGGGTGTTCTCTGTTTCATTTTTTAAAAAAGAGGTCAAGGGGGCAAAAGTCATGGCCTCAGGGCAGTGGTGGGTCCAAGGGAACACGTTTAAATGTTAAAGAGCTGTGCATTTTAAGTCTTTGAAACCCAACATGACACTGGAATGGCTGACGCCAGCCCATGTTGAGACTGACATTTATTTGCTCCTTTGTTTTACTGTAAGTCCCTGGTATGGCCAGGCTGTATCCCAGCACCCTGGAGCAAATGATGCAGCAAAGCAGCACAGCAGAAGGGCTCTTGCATTTCTGTTGGATATCCTGTAACACAGAATCTGTACACGCTCTTTCATATAGAGGGTTTTGTCTAATTTAACATAAAGTGCAGCTTTGACTGCTGTGCTTTTTTTCTGACTCCCTTGTTTATGCTAAGTAGTTGCAAAGGTACAAAACAAGCAAGGAAGAATCTTATCCTCTCTCTAGACCTTTGATCCTAGACAGATCCAGCACTCCAGACAGGGAGGGATGGATGGGAGCCAACTTCGAAGTATTGCTGTGTGTGGCATCAGCAACCTTCTCTTGTTCTTTCCTAATATCTGTCATAGCTCCTTTCACTATCATCCTATCGTAGGCATCAGGCTCCTATGTCTTTATCCATGCTCTCCAAATTAATCTTTCTTAACTGCAATATGCTTCAAAGCAGAACTATTTCTTCAGACTTTCCTATGTATATTGATTCTGCCACAAGGTCCGCAATTCACTCCAGATATATCATTTAGAATAATTTTTTCCCCAGAAGATGATAATAAACAAGGCATTGAGATCAATATCAATTAGTATCCATTCATAAATGAATAAAAAATCAACAAGCCCTCTAATGTAAACAAATATGGAGAATCCATTGAGGACTTCTAAAGGAGTAGAAAGGTTAAGGAAGAAAGTAATACTAACTGATTAAAGTTTTTTCTCTTTCCCCCACCCCTCTCATTATTGCCTTTTTTTGTAATGTTTGATCAACATTTGTGACCCTGTTTTGTTGCTTCACTTATATCCAGAACCTTACCAAGGGGACTGCAGGAAGAACTGGTGATCAGAGAATAACAATTCTATTGTACAATATCAGTATTAAGATAAAATATCTCACAGAGCTGCAGATTCTGTAGATTTTTTAGATTATGTATTTTTCATTGTTTGAAAGGAAATGTATCTTTGACCTTCAGAAAATACCCCAGGGCTTTGGGTTTTCTTCTGTATTAGGAGAACACCTAGCATATTTGGGTCTAATTAAATAATAAAAAGAATCACAAGTATGGTGCTCTCTTAGTATATTTTTGCTGGATCACACCATAAGCCCTTCAAGAGAATAGAGTTCTCCTAGTCCGGTATAAAGAAGATTTTGGTTGGTTGTATGAGAAAGGCAGGTAACTGTTTATCACCGCTGAAATGATTTGGCAGAAAATACCTGCCTTAAGAGCAAAGAAAACCTAGTTAGTATTGGAGTCAATGCAAAAGATCACAGAATCATAGAATAGTTGGAGTTGGAAGGGACCTTAAAGATCATCTAGTTCCAATCCCCCTGCCACGGGCAGGGACGCCTTCCACAGGACTAGTTGCTCGAAGCCTCATCCACTGTAGCTTTGAACAGTTCCAGGGATGGGGCATCCAAAACTACTGTGGGCAACCTGTTCCAGTGTCTCACCACCCTCAGATTGAACAATTTCTTCCTAATACCTAATCTAATCTCCCCTCTTTCAGTTTAAAACCGTTACCCCTTGTCCTATCACTACAGTCCCTGATAAAGGGTCCCTCATCTTTCCTCGGCCCCTAGGTACTGAAAAGCTGCTATAAGGTCTTCCTGGAGTCTTGTCTACTACAGGCTGAACAAGCCCAACTCTCTCAGCCTGTCTTCGTAAGAGAGGTGCTCCAGCCATTCATCTTCGTGGCCCTCCTCTGGACTCGCTCCAAGAGGTCCATGTCCTTCTTATGTTGGGGCCTCAGATCTGGATGCAGTATCCCAGGTGGGGTCTCACCAAAGCAGAGTAGAGGGGCAGAATCACCTTCCTTGACCTGCTGGCCACAGTTCTTTTGATGCAGCCCAGGGTATGGTTGGCTTTCTGGGCTCAAGCGCACATTGCAAGCTCATATTCAGTTTTTCATCCACCAATACCCCCAAGTCCTTCTCCTTGGGGCTCCTCTCAATCCATTCTCTGCCCAGCCCCCTCCATGAGCTTGGGGTTGCCCTGACCCATGTGCAGGATCTTGCACTTAGCTTTGATATCTTAAATATTTCTCTTATTTCCTGTAAAAGAAAAGATTCAAAGTTGTAGTATTATTTGGGAACTAGCCTGATTTCATAAATCTTAAGTGCACTTCCTTATGGAATGCATTAATTATCAGAGACACGGGGAAATGTTTAGGATGTGAAGCTCCAGGTATTCTTACAGTGCCACAGCAGTAAATTAATGCCATCAAGAGCTCACACTGATATAATCACATATAACTTGCTACTTCAAGTACTGTGCAAATTACTCGTGTGGCTCATTATTAAGTTTAAAAAGCAAAGATGATTCTTTGGGTTGTGGGTTAAAATTTGAGAACTTATGAATATAGGAAGTAGAAAGGTGCTAAAATACAAAGCCATGTTTCACTGTGGTGGTATTATGGCAATTTATTTTTCAGAGAAAGTGTTATCTTGCATGTCTCAGTTAAAGAATAAAATGGATTAGAACAAATGTATGAAAGAATGAGAGCAACAAAAGGCTGCAGGATTCAGATAAGAAATTAATGAAATAATAACAACATAATTGCACATCTGAATAAATCTTAAACAAGAAATGGAATAGATTAAAATTCTTTCAAATTTAGCTGTGTCAACATTTACAAAAGAAAAAAAACAGACTAAAATGAATGTTATTCAAGCAAACAGTAACAACATGGAAAAAATAAACATTCATATCAAGGAGATCTTCTGAAAATATGGTCTGTCTATAGGTCTTTGATTTTCTTTGTATTCCAAAGTACAAAGTTAGTCATAATAATTACTAATGAGTTGTTAGTTAGTAATCAAATAAAAAATGTGAGTAAATACCACAAAACCCCAAATGATTATAATCTCTGTTGTGTAATTTACTATGCAGCAGGAAAGCATAATAAAATGCATATACAATGTCCTATCTGAGCTAAAATGTATTCAATCAAGATTCATTAGCGGTACTTATCCCTATATATGTTCAAGTACAGTAACAGCAGTTTTATTTCAGATTTCTTGTATTAGTTTTTTCTAATTCATTCAGTTTCCACTTATGGCAAAAATGTTCCAAATCTTGGTTACATACTTATCACTGAATCTGGTCAAGCTTACATTGTTAATGTTAATGATGAAAAAAAAAATTAAAATAGTTACCAAAATTAAAACAGATGAGAAATTATTTACTCTTCTCTGAATGGATTAATATTTTTTTCATAGGTTGAGGTGAATGTAATCCAGAATGCTTTCTACATGCACTGAGTACAATTAAGGAAACAAAATACAAGAGGCTACTCCCAGATTGGTGTACGGCGGCATAAACCAGCATCTATCCTCAAATAGTTCAGGAGGGCTTCAATGACACTGCACTATACACCTGCAACACACAGGAACTGGTTCCTGTATTACCTTCCACCAGGATTAAAAATTATAAGGTTGAATTAAAGGTGATAATTCTTAGAAAAATCATATAAATCTTAGATCCCTATTTTTGGTCTTTTGCATCTATAATGTTGGAGAACAGCCCCAATTACACTTTTCTGGTTTTACCCGATCAACCTGAGTGCAGAAAGAAAGAGAGAGAGAGAGGAAAGAGAAAGAGAAAGAGAAAGAGAAAGAGAAAGAGAAAGAGAAAGAGAAAGAGAGAAAGACAGGGGGACAGAAAGAGTGAAAGAAGGAAAGAAGGAAAGGGAAAGAAAGAAAGGGAAAGGAAGAAAGGAAGAAAGGAAGGAAAGAAGGAAGAAAGGAAGAAAGGAAGAAAGGAAGAAAGAAAGGAAGGAAGGAAGAAAGAAAGGAAGAAAGGAAGAGAGGAAGGAAGGAAGGAAGAAAGAAAAAGATTTTTTGCACCTAATCTAAGGAGTTTCTTTGCTACCTAACTGCAGCAGTAATATCATTACATATTGTAGATTATAATAAACAAAAACAGCTTGGGAAAAAAGCCCCATTAGTAATAAACTTAGATACTTAATGAAAAGTGAATTAAAACGCCACCTTTAGGTAAGTCTAACTTGACATTTTGAGGGGGAATGTGTCTACTAAAATCAGTCCAATGTCTTGTTTAGTCTGGGTGGCAGCTGGATGTCAAAATAATTTTAAAAATCTGAGTGATTAAGTTTGTTTGTGAATTTTTCCTTTTTTTTAAGGCTTAGTATACTACACAGTTGAACCGCAGACACAGTGCACAAAGGATATACTTCCAAACCTTGTTCCTTTCTGAAGTACTCAAGAGAATGTGCTTGAAACAGGTCTCTCTATGACTAAGTAAAACAGGGCCAGGGACTGTTCTCGATAATTGTCACAACCTGACTCTATCCACAGTAATTAGTAATTGGTTTTGGGTCTCTCGTGAGCCTCACGTAATGATCCTAAGGCACGGTTGCAAATTTTGTATGTTTTCTTTTCTTTTTTTATGGTCCTGAATACCTGAAATTACGTGAGTGTAGAGATCATATCATTTCAGTATCATTTCTGGGATTCTGGAGAGGGGCAGAAGGATGGTCAAAGATAGCCTTTTTTATTGCACTACCGCCCACCAGCGTGATCATTTAATTGCATTAGTTTCCTAACCTGGGGTATTACGTTCTTATGCACAGGGTAGTATTGGAAACAGCAAAGGTATATAGTTAAAGGACCATGGAGAGCTGAAGGAGCCTAATGTGGTGCAGCTTCATATACGCTGTCTGTTGGGAGGATCTGTTGTGCTTCCCTAAAGTGTACTTCACAGAATCACAGAATTGCTTATGTTGGAAGTGGACCTCTTGAGATATTGTGTAGTCCAACGACCCTGCTCAAGCAGTGTCAACAAGAGCAGGTTTCCCAGGACTGTGTCTAGTCGTGTGTTGAATAACTCTGAGGACTGAGAATCTAAAACCTTAAAACCTCTCTGGGCAACTTGTGCCAGTGTTTGACCACCCTCCCAATGTTTGACACCCTCACCCTCAGATGGAATTTTCTACTGTTTTGATTTGTGTTTATTGCCTCTTGTATTGTCAGTGAGAAGAGTCTGGCTCCATCTTCTTTGCACCCTCTCTTCAGATGTTAGTAAGATATCCTGCCAAGCTGTCTTTTCTCCGGGCCAAATGGTCCCAGCTCTCTCAGCCTTTCCTTGAGAGAAATGCTCCAATCTAATCAATAAGCTTTGTGGCCCTTTGCTGGAATTGCTCCCTTGTCCTGGGCAGCCCAGAATTGGATGCAGCACTCCACAAGTGCTGCGCTTCCTCTGCTTAGTAGAGAGGAAGGATGACCTTCCCCAAACTGCTGGCGATGCTCTTCCTGATGCAGCACAGCACATTGCTGGCTGCCTTTGCCATGAGAACACTTTGCTGGCTCATAGTCAACTTTTTGCCTGCCAGGACTTCCAGGGCTTTCTTTGCAACCCTGCAAAGAATGTGTCAGCCCTCAGCTTGTGGTGATGCCTAGGCTTGTTCTTCCCCACGTGCAAGACTCAACACTTCCCCTTGTTGAACTTCATGAGCTCCCAGTCAGCCCTTTTCTCCAGCCTTTAATGGTCTCTGAATCATAGCACAAACATTTTTTTTGCCAGCCACTCCTTCTTGTTTTGTATTGTATCCTCCCAAAACTGTCAGCTGGCTTGGACCAAAACTATGCTATGGAATAAGCTAAGAATGAAGCAATATGCATGATCAAATGCTTATGGCTTGAATTCACTCTCTGGCCATCCCTGCTTAATGTGTTGATACGAATGTCACCTAAGTCAACAAAGTACTAATTCACTTTTCCCTGTTAAGAAATAGCCACAGTATAGTCTGTATGCAATTCTACTATGCTATGGTAAGAATTTCTTAAAGCTGAAGTACACATACCTTGAGTATACATTATTTTTCTTTTACCAGTCAAGAGAATACTGAAGGTTTTCTCTCCCCATTCCCCCCCGTTCTATTTTCTCTGTTTGTTACTAAAACTCTAGAGTACTGTTTAACCTGTATGTTAAGCAATTGGCCTCCACCATGACTGACACCAGAAATTCCAGTCAAACACCAGTGATTTTAGTAAAACCAACTGGGAAATAGCACTGATTTGTAACAGTAGTCCAGCTAACGAGGGGATGTAGAACAAATGCTTGCAAACATGACAATGAAAGATTGATCAGAAGCAAATGCAAAATCAACCTAGAGATAATGGTGACAGCATTATGGGAACGATCTCTTTCTTTTCGGTTTAAACTTATGAGCTTAAATAGCTCAGGTGCACATTTGCTTATTTGACATCCAGATAGATGTTTTTCCAAAATAATAAGATACTTTTATGTCAAATTATCTAAAATATGCCTAGAATTATTTGCATCACCAAAAGTGATATAATGGTCAGACTAAAACACACTATAGAAACCTAATATCAAATCAGTATCTAGTACTGCAATATTTTGGCTTGATAGAAGTCTGTGATGCACATAAAGCTTCAAGGAGCTTGCAAAATCTGATTTCCTCTGCTGACTACTTTTGTACTTCTGTATGCATAATGAAGATGAATATAAAATTTAACCCCCCCCCAAAATTAAACAGTAGACAAAAAATTAAACACTAGAAGGGAAGCCCTCATTCGCTGAGATTAATAATAGACCATAAGCATTCCAATAAGTCAGGAAATGAGCTTGCATGACGTTTTAAGTGCAGTAAGTTGGATATTTCCACTTGTGTGAGTTCAAAAGCCAGGAAGGCACTGATTTATTTTTCCCCGTTAAGAAACAGTCACAGCATATAGTCTAGCTGATTTTCCATTGTACAGATAAATAGGAAAAAAAATCTAATATGACAGGTTAAGAGAAGAAGGAAGATTACACTGAAGTGCAAGACTGGAGAGCACATAAGAAATGACTAGCCCAAGCCTTTGAAGCAAATGATATGAAACAACCTGCAAAGGATAGTGCCACTCTGTCATGGAAGTAATCCTGATTCTGATTCATAAAATGTTTATCAGTTTTATGCTACAATTGCTTGATTAATTTCAATTTATTTGTAATAAAGGGAGGAAGATCAGAATCAGGACAAAGTAATAAAAACACAGATCCTCCATTGTCCTGTGCTTTGCCCAGGCACTGATAATGTACACATGCCATGAAGCTGTGCCAGTGGATGTGTTAAAAGTAGTTATTTATGCTACACAGTTGTAGAAATCTGATTCATATTCTGAGCAAGATTCTGATACAATAAAGCCCTTGCCTGGTGGATAATATTGAACCAGTGGTTTTAAGCACTCACATACATAAAATTTTGCAGAACCTATGCATCATGATAAAATCAATGCTTTGTTAAAGTATGTTAAAATCAAAAGATGCTTGTGATAGTTGAAAGGCTGAAATTTCACCAGCAGAACATAACATGAACCCTAACATTTTTTTATGACATTGAAATAGCAGGATATGAGAGGTTTGCATAGTTTTTAAAGGAAGCTTCATGTAAGAGTTTTATGCATAAATTAATACTGGCAGCACGGGGGAAACTATAGTTGATACTGCGTTAGAAAGTGCGTTGGATAAAGCTGTCAACCACAGGGCTATAGAGTATCAAAGAAAGCATTGAAAATGTGCCCTCATTGAAAATGAGGTAAACTCAAAGGCAGTTGAATCCTTATCTCTGTGATAAATAAACCTTCTTAAAAAGTAGAGGATTTTATAAATACACAGAAAGGTACAAAAACTATCTCAGGCACATTAACTGGACAAGCAGAAAGAACCATATCAAAAACAAATGAATACTAACAATGAAAGGGAGATGAAAAACATGGTGAGAAAAGCAAAAGAAAAATATCCTAAATCGTCTTCAAAATGTATTTTTAGTTCTTCTTAAAGAAGAGTACATGCTCTCAGACAAAAGCGGTATAAAGCACATTGCATTGTTTTGATTGACTTGAAGTGCTATGCTGTAGAAAGGACTGCTCTTTACTTATGAAAATGCAGCAGCCATTCTGAGTGCTGCTTAGTGACAAGCACTCAGCATGCTCCGCCTCTGACATGGTGTTCTTCCTTCTCACTCACGAAAAAGTTGGAAAACCATAAATATATCTGAACAAACTGTATATCCCTTTTTTCCCTTTTCTCCACTTGTGATTTGTTCACAGCTGTATTGTAAAATTCTGGAAAGCCTCATTGAAATATTTTTGAATAGTTTCCTAAATAATAATTCAAGATCTTCCACAGACTTTTATAAAAAATTTCATTTTGTAGTATTTTTACATACTTGGGGTCCTCAGGAGCTGATTTACGTGCTGTGACTTTGCTCCAGCAAATGCATTTGAAACACTTCAGCACAGGAAGAAATCCACTCTGGCCATGGGGTTTGCATTTGGAGTTATGATTGCCTCTAACACATACACTGAATGTTGAGAGAAAGAGTATTAAATAAACAAAAATCTTTTTTTGTGCTCAATAGACAAACAGCACATGTGGGCTTGTATTTGCTCTTTAATTAGCAGCTTTAAATAATCGTAGCAATAGTGCTGTTGCAGTGATGATCTAAAGATTGTTGCACAAAGGTAGAATGGAGACTATATATCTTTTATTAAACAACCAGTTTATATGGAGAAACAGAGGCGAGCTTTCAGGTGACTTTCATAGCCTTTTCAGCTCATCATCTGGTTATTTTTACAGAAAACACTGGTGCTGTTGTGGCCATTCTGATAGTGCGAATTCTTTTGAATCTTAATAATTATTCACAGAGATATTTTTCTTTCATTTGTTCATGCCCAGTAAACAAAGAGTAGATTTCAGTTACTTTACATGTCTGAACAACAAGCTGGGAAGCATTTAGTCAGACCTTTTATGACTTTTTAATTCTAACAAAAGACTCTCCAGAAGTCTTGTATTTCTGCCACACAGTAGGAAAAGGAATTAGAGTATTTCAATTATTTTAATAAGTTGCTGGAGGACAATCAGCAACAGAATTGGTTTTCCTTTATAATCTGAATTTGCTGTGTACCTGACATGCCAGACCCAGCAAGAATGAATAGGAGCAATTGCCATTGCTACTTCTCCCTAAGCAGAATCTTTTTATGTGCAAAAACTGGAGCTGTGTACCACCCTATGTCTTTCTTTCTATTATGAAAGTATATGATCTCATATTCTTTGTCCCTACTTAAAAATGTGCATTAGTATTGAATGCTTTCACAATGGAAGATAGATTGTCTTTCTTAGCATGATACCTGCATGCACAGTTAAGGGTGATACAAAGAGGACTAGCATCTGGAAATTTCTTCAAACACATGTATGACAGGTTAGTACCATGGTACCCTGATCTAGAGTAGCATTTTTTAATTATCTGTACTAATTTTTCAATTGGAGCATATATTTTGTTCTATGATTTAGAAGTCACCAGAAACTATTGAAAGCAGCAGGCCTTACAGTTTTTATATGTTCAGTAATTACAGTTATTTAGACCCCACTGTGCCTCCGTGGCCTTGCTATATTAAGTTTTTGAATAGAAAGCAAACCTCTTTCTTTTATACTTAGTGAGTTAACTTTTCTGCTTTCCTTGCTGTGTCTGGCCAAGCTTGATTCAAAGATGCAGAGGTGAACAGCCAAGTGAAAATGGAGAACATCAGTCTAGGTCAAAGTATTACCCTATGCAATTCAGTTTCAAAGGACATCCATAAGCAGCCATTAAAATTCTAATATCTGAGTCTTAGACAAAATCTAAAGAGAGGAGCAAATGACCAAACATTAATCAGGTCTCTTGACAAAGGTTAAAGGAATGGAAAATGATAATAACTCATCCTTGCTATAGTTTTCACATAATCATCTCATGGCCTACCGAGGTTACAGGGCTGTATGTCATCCTAAAGTGCATGGGTAGGGACTGAACCTTTTTTCTCCCTGCTAATAGCTCTTCTTCAAGTTTCAGTAGTGTTAACTGTATCTTTGTTTTCACAGTTTGTGCCTCACTGTCTTAAAGTTTCCAATACAAATTGACAAAAAAATTTCTGGTTGTCATATTCTCTGAGATTCTTAAACTAAACCTTATTTTTTCATAGGTCTTGTAATAGACTGGATTTATTGTTGCATCAGTTTACACTAGGCAAGCCTCTTATTATAATCGCTCTTTAATAGCTTGTAGAGAAAGATCTTTGAGAAAATGTAGACAAACTACAGCACACATATGATTATTTATGTTTACTTGTCTTAAGGGGGCAGCAGCAGCACACTGTGCACCTCGAGAGCTACGTTTATCTGCTCTGCCTGTGGACAAGATTAAGTGCAACTCTTTATTCGATAGTGGAGCTTAATGGGATCTCGGTGATGTTTGTCGTATCAGGTCTTTATGAAAACAAAAGTCCAGTGTTTCAGCCTGATAGTGTTCATTTTTTGACATTTGTTAGAGACATAAACAATTTAATATCATGTTGAAGTACTTGGTATGTGTCACTGTAGTTTAACTGGACAGGTATAAGACTGTTGCTGCGAGCAGCAGCCACATATGCGTGTTTTCGCAAGCATAACTCATCTGGAATTGCTTTCTGTAGTCATTACTAAGGCCTAGGGGACATAATATGGAAATAATAGAATGCAAATTTACTGCGGCACCACTCTTTAAAAGCCACAAGGTTTCTGTACTTTGACATACTGAATTCTAAATTACTTACACACAACACAGTTGATCTAATATGTCCTGAATCACTCTCACGTTCTCCTCAAGTACGTACTTACTAACCCTTTGCCTCCTTTCCAAAGCCAGCATCTGAACAAGTTAATAGTTGTCCCTCAGGTTTCCTTTGTTACTGCATGTTCTTGACTCCGTATCCCATCTACTGTATCAAGTCACAAATATATATTTCCACTCAGGTAAAAAGGCTATGAATCAATGGAATTCAGATCGAATACCATGCCAGGAGAATCAGTGTTTTACCAAGTGTCTTCACAAGGCAAATGTATTTATCTGCAAAATCTTCAGATGCATTTAAATGCACATAGCTGTTACTTATTAAAGTTTTGCAAGACTGAAACTGCATAGGAGTATGTCTAAAGAAGATAACAACCAAATCAGTATGTCTCTGCATGCGATGCTGGGAAATGTAATAGCTCATAGTATAGCTAGTTTTTGTTTTTCAGAAAATTTATTTCTGTTCATTAACTATGCACTATATGCAAATAGGGAAGTTGAAGGTGGCAACTGTTGTCTAAAATTTACTGAGTAATCACTCAATGATAATATGATGTAACGATCAATGGCAGTTACATTAGAATGGCCACTTATAGTAAAACTGTTGAAAAAAAGACATTTTTGCTGTAAAGAGGCACTTACCAAATTACTGTGAATATCAGATAAATGTAACACCCTTCACTGTAGCTATCACTGACCCAGAAGGGGGCAATTTTGCTGTCTGTAAAGTTGTTCTTTTTTATGTATTTAGTTATTGTATGTAATTGCATATTGCATGCTGTTGTCATCTCCATGTATGGAAGCAAACTTCATCCAGTTCTTATGTCCTGAATAATTTTGATTTTTACAACAGTCAGGACTGTAAGGAAAAGGAGAACAAAGTGTATATGACATATCTTCTCTGTCGAGTGATACACCCATTTTGTCCTTGGAAATGGCAGCTACACCTGCAGGCTCATAGACCTCAGGGGGATGTGGGGATGTCGGGGGAAGAAAATGCCACACTGCTTTCCCCCAGAGAATAAAAACATTGCAATAGAAACCTGCAATGGTGCAAGACAAAGAAAGAAATGGTAGGAAAAAAAGATTTTCCCACATTAGATATCCTGGATCCCACCTTCATTGTGCAAACCCACTGTACTTCCACAACACAATAGACAGTTTTTTTTTTAATTTTAGAGAAATGGTGAGAAAGAGTGTGTTCCTGAGAGGTAAACTGTGCCACCTATGTGGTAAAGAGCATTATCAACACTCCTTGTCTGAAACAAATTTTCAGAGTGTTCTTAGCTCACAGAACTGAACACTAAGCTGTAGGAAAACACAGTCAAATCAGGCTGTCTGCCCACATATTGGCAGTAGGCACATACTATCCATTATTACAAGAAACTCTGTAAGGTGAATAAAAAGTTAGAAAGATACAGAGGTCACAAAAATCTAAAAAAAAAAATCCTACTGAAGATGTTTCACCATTTTAATAGTAATAGAGAGAAAGTTTCAAAGTTGTTCCTCTTTACATATACATATACATATACATATATTTTTCTCCATATTCTCTCTATATACATATAAGAAAGGTGAGAACAAATGAGGATGTTTCAAGTTTGACCAGAACACTGAATTGCTAGACAGGACCACAGTATGCTGCACTCTTCTGGGCTAGGTGAGGAAATAAATGACAGCATGAGGATGTTCTGCTTCTTTCCCATCTTTTTCTCTTTGCTGCTCCACTTTGCATTGTGGCTAAGACTACCTGTGCACCCTTCCACACACTTTAATATGCTTCATAGTATCACCTCACGTAGCTGTTCTCCTTCTTGCCATAATAATGTATTGGATAGAAAATGCTAAGTCTGCATCTGCTTATGACTACCATGTCAATAATTCTATAATTCCAAGGCCTCTGACTTTTAAAGATTAACTTTGTTATTAGAAGTGGAGCTAGAGTTAAGACTGTTTGGGTTCCTTCCCTTATATTTTCTCATCATAAAGAATTTAGGTTCCTTTACAGTTAAATGTAATTCTGATGATATATCAGGTTTTGTGGCGTGTATATTTATCATCCCTTCTCTTTGTGAACAATTTCACATGCTCAGCTTAAGTTACCCCTCGCTTGATAAAGCACCTTACCTAGTCTGGAGTGAGCCAGGCAATGTGCAGAATACCATAACTAACACTCGGCAGGGGGGGCTGCCCTGCTGTGGGACGTGTGGCACCATGGGAAAGAAGCAATGAGCACTGAAGGAGAGGCCCGGGGCTTCCTCCGCTCCTGCAGGCTCAGGGCAGCATATAAAGCCACTGTTCTTAATCTGGGGGTTTTGACCTGTGTGATGGAGCCCCTGCAGGCTAACATATAGATGCAGCTACAGGTGGGATTTATTGAAATGTTATTGGCACCACAGAGTTTTGAGCTCATTTCACAGTGGTAGCATTCATTGGCGAGTATGTCTTGCACGCACATACAGTAATTTCTATGTATATAGGCATATTGTACCTACATTCAGATGACACAAAACCAATGGCAGAAGTGTTCCACCATTATTCATAGTTTATGAGAGATTATAAGGGTATTTCTTACTTATCAGGCTAGCATATAAATGTTATGTACGTTATATCATATGCAAATTCTAGTGCACAGATAAACACAGTACGTGCATAAATAAAGTCATGCATAGACTACTGTTGGACCTCCAATCCTTGGTTTGGCATAATTACCGTGCTACAAATAAAAGTGCTCTTTATTCATGACAGAGCATCGATGTCTGTCCTTCAGTGAAATCAAACAAGATTATACTGGGGGAAGGGACTCAAAAGACAATATCTACATTGTGTATGGATTTTCTGGCAGCCCTTGTCCATTTGTCAGTTTCGAATGTTGATGAGATTCCTTCTGGATTTCAGAAATCTTTTGCTCAGCACGCAGTCTTTATAGCATCGGGGTGATAACACTTTGGCTAATATTATGCATTAAACTCTTCTATGCATGGGAGCATGTAATAAAAAGTGATTTTGTCAGCCTTTCTTTTGATATTCTGCTTGTGTTAATTGACATATTATTCTTCTTAAAATAAACGATTAAAAGAGGATTGGAGTATTTACATATTAGTTCCTTCCATCCTTATGCTGGGAAAGAAGAATCATGACATGATGGTCTATTAGATGCAGATTACCAAAATGAAAATATAACTGGGATGTGTTGAGTGATTAAGTCAATTTAAGATGCAATAAATGACTGTATGCTGGGAGGAGGGGAAAAGGCAGGGGTAAAGCAGAAGGTGAAGCAGAGGTACGTGTTAGTTTTACCAGGTAACATGCAGATTATGAGATTATGCACTTACAATGAATACAAAAGAAATTTTTTGTTGTTAAATCCATGTAAGCACAGAGGTCCTGAACAAGCTCTGCGGAAAACTTAAACTGTCCTTGTAGGCCTGGTGCCTGAAGATGCTGAACACAGGAGAGTCTCTGCTGTAGCTGTCTAACCTGGTTCATGTACAGCCTTTGTGTCCTGTAATAAATTTAACTCTGTGTCACCTGATGTGGGGCAAAAATCCCCAAAAGCAATACATGAAAATGTGCTAATTTTAGAGTTAGCGTGCTTTCATTTATCATGAAAAACACTTGCTATGTTTGGTAACGAGATAATGCAACTCTAAAGGTATTTTCCCCTTAATGGCAAGTCTGGTGGTTTCAGTCTAGTCATCCACTGCTTCAGATACTGACAGTGATCAGAACATATTGCTTCAAGTTTTTCCTTACAGTCCAGCTGAGATGATCTCAGTGCACTGTTTGATATACCACTATCCACTCTACAAGCAGTGGCTGACTGAAGAAAACGGGATGTCTTAGAGCTGGCCTTAGGCATTAGAAAGTGGGCAGCTACTTGAGTCAGAAGGCTGCTGGGGGCAGATAAAGGCGTGTTGTGCCAACAGCCATGGAAACACTTAGCAATAGTTAATGTAAAAATACTTACACTGAACACCCTATCTGCTATTGCTAGTGAGAAAGGAGTCAGAATACATTGGGGACTGAGACAGAAGGGATGAAAAAGACACTTGGTTTAAATAACCACAACTTTCTGTAAACCTCTTTGTCTCAAAAAATGGTATGCTGTTGTCCTAAGGATTTCTTCCTCACCCTCAGGTGAGGATTTGGTTGTACCTACCCTGCCAGGAAGATCTGAGACAGCTTTCAAGCTTAGAAACCTACACATGAGACTTTAAAGCCCTCTAAAAGTAGTCCTCAGAAGCTGCATCTACATCAAAGGTTGGTTTGGTTTAGTTTTGGGGTTTTCTGGGGAGTTGTTTACATTTTTCCCCCCAAAAGCAGATTGCATTTTGCTTATATTTTTTAATGTAGACAATACCGATACAAAAATAATTCCCTAAAACAAAAGCTGCATCTGTGTCTCCAAATGTAGCAAATGTAACAGTAGTAATATTTAGGCTGCAAGAGACTATAAAATTGTTCAATTTTTTTCTAGAAACTAGACCCAGACGCTAAAGGCACATGTGAAATGTCAGGGTGACAGAATGAGGCTGTGCAAAGAATGCACTCCCTCAAATAAAAAACCACTGCACACAGCTGATGGAAACAATAAAGCATATGAAATTGTCCATGAGAATGCCAAGACACCTGAGATCTGCACAGAGGAAGGATGACTTAACAGTAAAATAAATACAGCTCTCTTTTACTTCAGTAGTTTTGACAGTCTATGTTATAGGCTATGTCAAAGACTGTCTATGGGGGAAACCGTCAACTTCAAGAAGGTCACAAAGTTAAACTGCCCACCATGCTGATTCAGCACGGTGGCATTTATCAAAACACACAGCTTTCTCCTACAGCAGACAAAGCCTTCCTGGGCATCAGGAGAAATCTGGCATTTTTTTGTTTCCTGCAGGCTCCTATGTTTTTCTGCCAGGAAGGGCATCTGCAGAAGCTGGCTAACAAAGTTGGCAAACCATGGGAAGTGGGAAGGACAGTGATTTATCTCCTTCTAAACCATTTGTAGAAGATCTATGCTCAAATGTTTATAGTAAAAAGGTCAGGGTAATGAAATGCTCAATAATGAAGCTTTTTTTAAGAGCTTGTGCTAAAAAAAAAAAAAAAAGAAAAAAAGAAAAGAAGAAAAATTGCAAACCCAAACTGAGACATGTAGGAGTCAAGAATGCAATTCTTGACTCTTAATTCTACCTTTTTTTCTACCAAAGACAGCATTCAAATCAGTCTTCTGAAAATCCAAACTTCACACAGGCTGCAATTTAGGGTTTTTTTCCCCCCCTCATAGAAAGCAATGACAATAATATGAGAAATTTTCTACTTTATTTCCTATAATTACTTTGACATTTACTTTAAAGTAATAGCCAATGCAATCACATAATAGAATAGTGGTTCAATTTGGGATAGTTTGACTTTCTATTTGTAAGTAGCTTTGCAAGAAAGCTCGATTTATGAACTATGGTTGTTTCCTAATGTATCACTCTAGAAGCTTTAGCTTTACGTATTATGAATAAATCTATGACAAAAGGTTGTAGGTGAGAGTTTTTATGATATTTAAAGTATGCAAGTAATATACATAAGTTTTCTAATTGTACTGCCCTTCCTCTGATTTTCAGCAGATGTTGTATTTGAGATGCTACCAGTGAAGTGAGGGGGACATTCTAGAGATACGAGAAGAAAATTTATAAGATCTTAAGCTCATGCAAAGAAGTTGGAATATCACAACACTCAGTGAGGCTGATAAACCAAACAATATTTTCTCAAGGGAATTTCCTGCCATATGGATACCAAGCCTATGGGTCTTAAGCCATATGAACATCGGTGTATTAAGACTCTGCTTTTCACCCAAATGAAATCAATATCCCTGTGGAGTGGTTCCTGTTTCTGAACAGTTTTTGAAGGCACTGTCTTTTCCTCCTCTCCTTCCATCCAAACTCTGTGCAAATAAATTTTTCTTTGATCTTTGAGGAATGTGGATTTATCTCTACAACTGCTTGAAAGGACATTGTAGAGAGGTTGGTGCTGGTCTCTTCTCACAGGTAATTAGCGATAGAACAAGAGGGAATGGCTTCAAGCTGCAACAGGGTAGGTTTAGACTGGACATTAGGGAAAAATTCTTCACAGAAGAGTAATCAGTCACTGGAATAGGCTGCCCGGGGCGATGGTGGAGTCACCATCCCTCAATGTGTTTAAGAGTCATTTAGATGTGGTGTTAGGGGATATGGTGTAGGGGAGAACTTTGTAGAGTGGGGTTGATGGTTGGACTCGATGATCCCAAGGGTCTTTTCCAACCTAAATGATTCTATGATTCTAT